>JBAMHZ010137513.1:0-15601 GCA_037177395.1 Alpinia galanga | reverse complement strand
ATGTTTTTGGTATCCTTGAGTGTTTGTCCCAGGTCATTCTCAGAGAAGAAGATTATACAGACTTTCTCGTGTTCACCCTCCGTTGATGGCAGGTTTGTTTAACTATTTCCGTTTATTTGCTAAACGTTTCGTCAATGAAAATGATGTCATTTATTTGCTAAACCTTGGTGTTGAAAGTAGGAAACTCGGTTTCGTCACGTGCGACGAGGCTTAGATTGCTGATCGTAGAGACAATTTATGACGTCAGTGCACTGGCCACGTCGCATCTTCCTTCGAATCCAAGGGACCGAATAGCCTGTCTCGTGCCTGGACCGGTCCGTCCAATCCCTTCCCCCCACGAGAAACGGGACAGTCCTTCGATCTGACGACTGACGTTTCCCTGCCATGCCGTACCCGCATAATTGGACGGCTCTGATTCTGTCGCCACGGACTTTGCCTTTCCACCGTCCTCCGCACGTCTGCTGGGGCCCTCCTGGCTCAAATCGCTCCGTCAACTGTCGCCCAGTAAACGGCGACACGACACGCGCGACATCTGCCACCATCATCACTTCCTCGACAGCGTATCCAAAGCTCCATTACCAATCGTGGACTTGACATTTTAAGTAATTTACCAATAATTTTCGCAGCGTGAGTGGGCCAGAGTAAGGGTATTATGGTCATTATAGATGTCGATTTGTACTCACATTAAGTGAAAAGTCGATGTCTCCTGCCGTTAGTAGCCTTTTCGGTCGAGCCTCGACGCCGTTAAATGACCATCCGTTACTGCTCTAACTCCCCGCATCGCCTGCTTGGCTCGCGGCCGCGCTCGCTCGTTCGCTGGATCGTCACATCCTCTCTCCGGTTGCATTGATGACGCCGGCCGGCGGCCTCAGGCATTAACTTTCCGTGGGAACTTCCGTAGAGTCGTAAGCGTAGATGACGACTGCAGCGGAGGAGGTGAGGGAGGTGGAGAGTTCGTGGGAGGTGGCGCTCCGAAGGTTGATACCTCCCGGAGCGCCGATCCCCGATGAGGAACATCTGGATTACTCCATCGCCATAGGGCATGGTCTACCGCCGGATCCCCCCCGTTGTCACGAGGCGGAGATTTTGGACCTTCACGGTGCGTCTGGTTCTGCCGTATTTGATGGCTTTGGTCACTCCAGCGTAGGAGGGACTCGGTTTAACCGCCGTAGGAGCAGCGAACCGCCAAGGCGAACGCCTGCTGACAGGACTAGGTCTTCCTCCGTCGCTTGCGCGCCGGTGGAGCCTGTCGGCGGCGCTTTCCATTCCGGACCTAGGACATCCTCGGCGCGTCGTACCGGATCCTTCTCCGGCTCTCTGATGCATCCGCCATCCGGGGAAGTCATGATTGGAGGGGAAACGAGTTCGGAGGAGGACGTCGTCGGCAGCGCCAAAGCTGCATCTCCAGCTCCATCGCCGGTGAAGGAGAGGAAAAAGGGCGTTTGTTGCCGATGTGGAAAAGGTAACATTTTGAAGGACAGGGAGGCTTGCTTGGTGTGCGACGCGAGGTACTGCAGAAACTGTGTTCTCAAGGCCATGGGATCGATGCCGGAGGGGAGGAAATGCGTAGGTTGCATTGGCCAGCCGATTGACGAATCTAGGAGATCGGGTCTCGGTAAGTGCTCAAAGATGTTGTCCAAGCTTTGTGGCCCGTTGGAGATCAGGCAGGTCATGAAAGCGGAAAGGGAATGCGCCGCCAACCAGGTCAGACCTGAACAATTGGTTGTCAATGGAAGGCCCTTGCGGCAGGAGGAGCTTGATGAGGTATTGGGGTGCTCGATGCCACCGCAGAAACTCAGACCTGGGCGATATTGGTATGACAAGGATTCAGGGTTCTGGGGGAAGGTAAAGTATTAGTCCCTTATCTTACCTTTCTACTTTATCATTAATTTATTAGAAGCTGAAACTCGAGCACTCAAGATATTACAATCTCAAGAATTAATGAATTGCGCTATTGTGATGGTTTAGATCATAGTATTTCATAGCCCAGTAACTTTTTTTTTTCCAAAGCGTAATTAGAGTGGAGGATAAAACATTAGCCAAAACGTAGATATCCTGTTTTGTTATTCCTGTCATTGTTGAGCTTCCTGGTTGTAGAATGCCGCTCAGTTTGATTATTTCCAGGTTCCATTTTGTGCAACTTCTCTTTCTTTTTCCTGCGCTGCATCCATTTGAAAAAAAATAAAATACAATTTTTGTTTTTATTTGGCAGGAAGGTGAGAGACCTGACAGGATTATTAGCTCGAAACTTAATGTAGGGGGAAAGTTGCAGATAGATGCAAGCAATGGCAACACACAAGTTTATATAAATGGCCGAGAAATCACCAAATTAGAACTGAAAGTTCTTAAGGTAAGTGTTCCTGTCAAGGTGGTCATTGAATACAAAAGTTGTGGCCATTTTTTAAAATCCTTTTTCATGTTAATATCAACTACTTTTATCGTGCTGTTATGCCTTAGGTTGATAGTTATTTCCATATGTTGCAGTTAACTAGTTGTGTCTTCATTTGTTAGATGCATAGATAGACAACTAGGAAAATAATTAGGGAACCAAATTAAACAAACGCCGCTAAACATTTATGTGGCTAAGTATGACGTGAATCACAAATCTCTATCAACCTTACCAAGTGACCTCAACAAGCATCTGTTAGGATCTTAGGTATAAATACCTCTAAAACTTGTCACTGCAAAACTCAGGGCCTAATTCAAAACACAAACAAGCAAAATGTGTAGTGTATTAATAGCAAAATGTAATGATCTGAAAATCAAATTTCTATTTTTTTTACTACTCTAATAATCAAATGTGTCTGTGCATGCTAGTACTTGCCCACTGAACTTCCCTTGTAGTTGTTGTTGGTGCAGGGAATTTCTAAGTCCTAATTGGCCAGTGTTGAAACAAAGTACATAACCATGAGCATGCTATATACATAATATGCTTAATTTCTAAGTGAAAAAATAAAATGAATTCTATGGTAAGACCCAAACTAGCTCGATAGCGTTATGCTAGTAGTAATAGCACTAGCTCGGTCACTAGTAAGCGAATGAAATACAAGTGTTATGATAGTCATACTCACATTTGAGTGTATGTGGTGTCTAGCAGAAAACCCATAGGTCCAATAATATATAACCAAGTGTAATACTATTGAAGCAATATGGATGCTTAAAAATTGTTGGAAAATAATGATGAATCTACGTTGGTAAAGGTCAATGTTTAGCAAAAGAGCAAGGGTGAAAAATGGCAAGCTCTATAAGCCCAAAATGCGATTTACATTGGCTCATAGTGATTTTAGATGGGACTTTAACTCATTTATATGCCAGTTGAGGCTTTGGCCAAGTGTATCGTTCATGACTTTGGCCCATGTACTAGATGATACACTCCTGTTGTTGGGGGTTTTGTTGAAAAAGATTACTTGACTGTGATAACCTAAAGCTTATAATTGATAACTATGTAAAGTTAATTATAATTCATATTTATGTTTAGAGAATTATAAATTCGTGTACATCTATTATTGACCCACTCATCACATTTGTGTTTATTCCTCTCTTTATTGTTTTTTGGCCTCTAGTTAGAGAATGGTTACCGAGTGGCCTCATTGGTTTTGTGTCTCCTTTGAGGCATGTTGTTTAATTAAGTTGTTTTGCTCTAACATTGTTATAGACTATGCATCAAACAAAGTTTCCCTCCTCAATGAGTCTAGCTTGGAAGTATGTGACAACATTGGTATCAAAGCAAAACTAATTCTAGACATCGTAAGGCATTAGAAAATTGTACATGCATGATGGTGTAGCCATGATTGGGCCTCAATGTGCCACTGATTAAGGAGGATTCTGGGCTATAAGTTTAGAATTCTAACTTAAGTAGTGAGCTTGGTAAACATAGATGGGTTAGCTATTGTTAAGTTTTGCTTAAACATTTTGGGTTGGTGGATGGATCTAATAAGTTAATGAAGCAATTCTCTCATTTAAGTTAGTTGTGACTTTTTGTATGGCACTACTTTCTTAATGCGATTGGTTTAATGCAAAATGTTTAGAGCTACATATGGTCATTATGATAGCACTACATTAAAATTGCATAAAGGTTAATGTATGTTGACCAACAAGATCACCGATCTAAATGTCCACAACTTCCATACTTTATTGGTGTTCTATGTCATGTTTCTGAAAATTAACCAGAAGAGGGTGATTCTAATTTATGTGCTATTTGGATATGTTGATGAACTGTATAGGGTAGACGGGCTAATGAACCTTCACCAGGTAGAATTCAACTGGAAGTCTAGGCATGCCTTTTGAGTTTCTTAAGCTGAACTGAAATTTGTGTTGTCTTTTACTTATCTTATTATGTATGACTAGAAGTTATATTCTTGTTTAGGGTCTCTCTTTTATTTAGATAGTCACCTTGATCACCTGTGTCTAGCAAGAAGCTATAGAATGTAGTATGCCTTGTTGAAGGCCAGCACCCAACTCCACTTCATTTGAGACACTCAAGCCTTCCCCTCTAGTATGGATGCTTGTTGTTTTTCTATTTGGAATAATTATTTTTTAGTTTTTTATTCCTTTTAGGTTGATGTTTAACTGCAACTCTTTCCAGTCTCACTCTTTTTTTACTTTTCTATTGATGCTTAGGCTAAATTATGTGACATGTGAATCTTATTGGATCTTCTTTTGACTTAAAATATAGTTGGCAAATGTGCAATGTCCACGAGATACTCATTTCTGGGTATATGATGATGGTTCTTATGAAGAAGAGGGCCAGAATAACATAAGGGGAAAGATTTGGGAAAAGGTACTACTTTATTCAGTTTGATGCTTTCTGTACTATTGCTTGCTATCTTTACTCCAAATGAATTTTATATATCATTTTACCATGTAGGCATCAACTCGTCTCTTATGTTCATTATTCAAATTGCCTACCCCTCCTGAAAACCCTCCTGGATCCAAGGAAGTCATATCTACTTTTTCTATTAGATCGGTGCCAGAGTATCTGGAGCAAAAAAGGCTGCAGAAGCTTTTGTTACTTGGATTAGAGGGTTCAGGGACCAGCACTATATTTAAACAGGTATTGTTAATTGTTGCCCTATTCTAAAGTTCCATAGTATATGATCTATCCTGAGTGCAGTTAGCAGTGTTTAATGACTATCATAATCAGGCAGGAAGCATAATCATCCTTGAATAATAGCCATCGTGTTAAAATTTATTTGTCACTTTGCTGTGTACCAAAAGTGTCAAATGTTCCTTCTCATTAATATTGTTCTCTGTATACAGTTTCGTTTGATTATCCATACGTGCATATCCACCTTATGTATCAAACGATCCTTATTAATATTACTCTTTGTCGTTTCATTTCCTTCAAAAATGCTTATACCTGATCATCCATGTAATTTTGTATTTGAATGTAGACAAACATGTCCAAGAACAAGTTCCATTAAACATGGTCATTCATACAATTAGCTCATGCAAGTCAAATGACATTCTCCATAACCTATACTTCTTATATTTTGAATAAGATATGAGTGATATTTGAAGTGGGAGACGAAGCTACATTCAGCTTATTTCAATTGTGATATCTAATTTGCAGATATTAACCCTTCTGGGAACTCATACCTAGAGTTTTTCAGGTCTCAATCATGAGGAATTTTGTGCGTTGAGGAACACTTAATGTATTAGTTATTCTTTAATTAGTTAGAATTCTACTATTTTCTTATCAAGTAGTTAGCAGTTGCCTTTGTTTCATCTCCAAGGAATTCACCACTTTACCTTAGTGGATTAATAACCTTGTTTTCTTGTTTTTACTTGTTATGATAAATCAAATGCTTTGAATTGTATCTGATGCAGATCCAGGAAACATCTTGGAATTATTATGCCATGCTCATATCTAATCAAGGTTGGCAGGATGAGGATCCCACCTTAGAACATGAAGAGATCCATAGAATTTCAATCATAGGGTTGGAGTGTAGGAGTTTAATTAGAATATTTTAAATTATATTTAACATTTATGATTTATCCTTTTTATTACTTACAATATATAGTAGTAGTTTGAATATTTTAACTTTATCGTTCCAATATAGTGAAGTGTAAATATATGAAAAAAATACAATATAATTCTTAAAAGGTTCCATGTTAGAAAGTAGCAACTTTTTAAAGATGAATACAATAATTAAAAAGGATTATTCTACTTAAGTGTTAAAAATAATCTTATATAATTAAAAATTTACTCAAATGATTGACATAAGTGGTTTTCTTACTGAAAATCAATCATTGAAATGTCTTGTTAAATGTAAATATTTTTTATTTAATCAAAATTGTTGGCACTAACATTCTCCATAAGAACAGTCAGTAGGCATTTTATCAGATTTGAGGTTTGTAGGATTCTAATTCAATTTAAATCCTATTTGATCTGGATCATTTATGTTAGTTTTGCTATCAGGATCATAAGATGAGACGTCCAGTTTGCAATCTTGAATTTGATGTATCTAATAATATTCCTTTTCCCAGAAGGACATCTTATTGGTCTGAAATTAACTTAAAGAACCAAAATATTGAGTATGAAAAATATTGAACTTTGATGTCACATCCCATTCTTTCTCCATTTTGTGTCTGCATGTTTCTTACTATGAGACCTCCCTGTTTTCTTAAATTATTTAGAACATAGAGAAAAAAGCAAGCCTTTTTTTTCCTTATAAAAAACTTGCATAGCTGGTAAATACCACATGAATGAATTTTTTCTGATAGTGAAGTTTTTCTTTTCAGGAATGAGTATGCATCATAGATTTTGACTTGTTCATTTGCATCATTATTTTGTGTCCTTTGAAGACAACACTAATTCTCTTGACTTTGTAAAAAATTTTATTGGTATACTAGGCAAAGTACTTATATGAGAACCAGTTCTCTTCTGAAGAAATAGACAATATTAAGCTGATGATTCAGAGAAGCTTGTATAGATACCTTAGCACTTTGCTTGAAGGGCGTGAGCGCTTTGAGGATGAAGCCTTAGAGCGGAATAAATCTGAATCATCAAAATCTACTCTGCCTACAGATGGTTTAGGTAACATTTTATCTGAATTTGGGGATAGCAGTAGTGTTCATGACTATTTCCTCATCTGCATATTTGTACTAGTATTTTTTAGGCTGAGAACATTTTTAGAATACTTTGCTTCTTGTCATCCCTAAATTAAGTTGTGGAATGCTCATTATGAAATGAATACAGGTGGAGGCGGAAGTCAGAAACATAACCAAAATGCATATTCAATCAACCAAAGATTAAGACATTTTTCTGATTGGCTACTTCAGATAATGGCTATGGGAGATCTAGATGCTTTTTTTCCTGCTGCAACTCGTGAATATGCATCAGTTGTGGAGGAGGCATGGAGACATCCTGCAATACAAGCAACGTATAAGAGAAGGAATGAGTTGCCTTTTCTTCCTGACGTAGCCAGCTACTTTCTAGATCGGGTTGAGTACTTTGACATTGAGATCATTTTATTCTTCGTTTTATGATCTTAATTATTCCTATTTACTAATTTTATAACATTTTCTGAAAGTTTTTTTCAGAATAAAAAGTTTCTAGTGGTATAATTCTTGATTGAATACTTTCTGTGCCATTTTACAGGTTTTCATATTCAAACTGTTAGCATAACAGGCTACATTTTCTAACACAAACAACAAATATAGTGTAATTCTTGTTAAATTGATTGGATCCTCTTTCAGATCACTATAAATTTAGAGAGATGTAAATATTTCTGACCAGGTTTTCATATTCTAACTGTTAGCTTTACATTATATATTTTCTAACACGGACAACAAATATGGTGTACTTGTTAAACCAATGAGATTCACTTGCAAACCACAATTCCAGAAAGATGTAAATAGACTAGAATTGGTGTGTCTTCAGTATCCATTGTAATCCAAAATAACATAGGTGGTATTGTGTTAAGCTGCCACAAGCCAGCGTGTGCAATTCCAGTACTATTGGAGTCTGATCCGTGATGCCATGTAAATTTTAGGGTCACAGGTTCCTCTCGTTGACCATATGCCTGCTAGTTTGTTAATTATAGAAATTCTTGAGGTTTGATTTTGTGGGGTGGGGAGGGATGGGAGAGCAATCAAGGGGTAAAAGAGGTGAAAATAAATGAAGCATGATTGAACAAATCTAATGACTTCCTAGAGTGTTATTTGTTTCTTGTCATAGGGTTGTCATGATCTAGTCATATTTGTAAATAGTTAATGCATCGTCAATTAGTAGCGCTGAATTACTAGCGCATCTGGTGTACCTGAACATTAGCAGTCCTACAGATATTGTGTACCGTCTCTGCCCATATCATTGGAAAGGGGGCCCAAACTTTATCCTTATTCTCTGTTTTCATGGAAATATTGAATGCTTTCAAGAACATTCAACTGCAATAAAACCATATTTGGTTTAGATACTTGCTCCTTTATGATTATGAATAGTTTAAGCTGTCGAGACATGAGATTCTAATACCAAGTCACGGTTACTTGAGAATTTTAGCTGCTTGTGCAGGCTGTGGAAATATCTAGCAATGACTATGAACCCACAGAGAGAGACATTCTGTATGCTGAAGGAATTACCCAGTGCAATGGGCTTGCTTTCATCGAGT
Organism: Alpinia galanga; assembly: GCA_037177395.1. Classification (NCBI taxonomy): domain Eukaryota; kingdom Viridiplantae; phylum Streptophyta; class Magnoliopsida; order Zingiberales; family Zingiberaceae; genus Alpinia; species Alpinia galanga. The sequence goes on along the minus strand of JBAMHZ010137513.1, from coordinate 6,992 downwards.
TTTCTTTAGATGAGCCATATGCCGAGAAGTTTGATTGCCCACATCCCCAAATAAAGTAAGTTATCTGATGTTAATGACCTTTTTCCTCGATACAAGTCATAGAACAACAGACAGTAGTCCAGTTTGACCAGATCATTCTATATTGCTGATCTCGATCAGTAGCAACTTCATTCATAATGATCACTTGCTTTTGTCTGCATGAATTGGGTGCTCATTGAATGAGATTCAAACTCTCTATTCCAGGTATCAGTTGATTCGTGTAATTTCAAAAGGGTTCAACGAAGGCTGCAAGTTGCTCGAAATGTTCGAGGATGTGCGTGTCATCATCTTCTGTGTCTCTCTAAGTGACTATGACCAGATGTGGCCCCAAAGCTCAGGTGAATTATGCAATAAAATGATGGAAAGTAAACACCTCTTTGAGAGTATAGCAAGCCATTCTTCTTTCAGAGAGACACCTTTTGTTCTTCTTCTGAACAAGTATGATGCCTTCGAGGCAAAGATCAGCAAGGTGCCATTAACAGTATGTGAGTGGTTCGCAGACTTCAGCCCTGTGAAGGCACGAGATGCACACCAGTCACTTGCCAACCAGGCTTACTACTACATTGCTGTGAAGTTTAAAGACCTCTTTGCTTCCATCAGCAATCGGAAGCTATTTGTCTTTCAGATGAAGGCTCGTGAACGAGCTACTGTTGATGGGGCATTCAAATACATTCGAGAGGTCTTGAAGTGGGATGATGCAAAGGATGAAAATATATATGGCGACCTAGATGAGTCGATTTACAGTACAGAATTTAGCTCATCTGTGTATTTCAAATATGGATGACTCTGTTCAGGAATTAGTTCTGCTTCTTCTGTAGATAGCGAGCTATTCATTGTATTGTTCGGTCAGATATCAGATACTTGAGTATCCTATGCAATTCTAATGCTCTTATTCTATAGTCGTGCAAGAAACAGGTTATCTGCTACAAATTTGACATTAATTCTGCACGTAAAGTTTGGTAGGGACAGGTTGGAGACATGGAACTAAAAGACGATATCGATAAAATATTCTCGGAGCAGACTCAGTTTACTGTGGGTTTAATAATGGTGTGATTGTCTCCGCAAAAAGGGTTTAATGGTTAGTGTATAAATATGTTGCATGATATATAATGGATCGATTTCACGTAAATATGAAGATGTCATCTATTCAAGTGTTAGTTACTAGTTTTAAAGGCTAAAGATTTATTGTAATTTATCAATATGGTTAAAAATGGACTGATAGCTAGATCGAGATTTTAACTTTTTACACAGTAATAGTCTGATTGAAATTGAAAACTTTGCTGGAAATTTGAAATTTAAAATTTAAGGAGCACTTGTGAAACAGATGCTGTTCATTGAATGGAATAAATAAAGTAGGAATAAAATAAAACAGTAGTAGTTAGCTCCTTTTGTAAAAGGTTTTTTGCATAAAAATGTTTAATAATTTGTTCTAAATGGCCTGACTCAATTGCATTTATTTTTTTTTCCTAGATAATAATGAGAGGGATGCTTATTTTTGGAATAAGCATAAAAATTAGTATTTCAAATTTATTTATTTATAATCAAAATACAAATATTTATTTTATCTAAATTTCTAAACCACTCCGTGAATTTTTTTCTGCACCATCGGAAAATGTACATCAACAATCTCCCTGTCGTTTTCTTCTTAATATATATATATATATATATATAGTAAACTAGTCTCAGATCCTTAATCGCGAAAAGCAACAACAATCCGCACATCAATCTCTAACATAAAAATGGAAGGCCCCAGGATTTACTTGGACTGTCAGTATAACTGTTTTAAAATTTAAAATAGTAAACAATCGATTTTTAAGTTTTACTATTAGACTATCGACGACTCCACATTTCTATACAGGCCATCTTAGATTCCTGATTTACTTCTCTCTATATGTAGAAACAGTGGTGAAGGCTACTAATCTAATGATTCCATATTTTTCTAATATAAAAATAGGAAATTGATATGATTTGATTCTCGTACTGCATATGAATATGTCAGCAAATTATTTGTGATGTTTAAGGTTTGAATACTTAGATTATATTAAAAAAATCTAACATAAAAATAGAGTGAATTATAGGGCAAAATGAAATGTAACTGGAAAATGAGGAGAGTTTTGTAAAAATTTATTTAACCTAAATTGCTCGCTCAATGAATATCTTTGGTGAGATTAACTTCCTCCATGGATAAAAATCGCTAGGCAAACACATTCCAATATTTATTGCACAGTACCATGGCATTGCTTCTGTCTCTTCGCTTCATTTGCAAATAGAGGCCCTTGTCTCGCACACCTCGTTCTTTTTCTTCGTATTGCCTCTTGCATAGTCGCCCTTTCAGCGACATGTCGATCGGTGGGTAGACCGCTCGGCAGCGGTGGCTTGAAGCGAATGCCTCTTTCAGATGCCGAGCCGTCTCGCACCGCCTTCTCGCGCTCCACTTCCGCTTCCTCAGCGACAACAACAAAGTCTTGGACAAGCTTGAAAGAGACAAAAGTGGAAGAAGTGACTTTGACAACTTGGCAGCGTTGCCACCGACGGTAAGAGAGGACACCGGTGAACCCCGACAATCACGCCTCCACTCACATAGAGGATGATCCTAACGACTAAGTGGTAGGAGAGATTCCGGGGATAAAGCCACCAGGGAAGAAGATGATCTTCAGTAGACATCGATCCCGCCTCCCTTTCAGTTTTGCTGTAGGAAGAGCTCTCCGTAGAAATTCCTAGGAGGCCTCTTCTGCAGCAACGGGGTACAGCCACAGCTGATCGCAACTGTCGCATTCAATCATAATCGCTAAGAAAAATTCAGGCTGAACTCTATATGAGAATTCTAGTTTGCACGACTGCAAGCTTATTCATTACGGAGGGTAACTCTATGGTTTGTCTAGCTTCTCAAGGGAAGTAAATTAATTTGGGAAAACTCTCAATGTAAGAACTTTATAAGGCGTACAGATGAAATTAATTGTACAAGGATACCCAGAATAACTACGAAATGTTAATTCCTCTAGACGAGTCGACTTGCATTCATTTAAAACACTCTATATGTAAATGAATAAAAGGAAGTTTGAAAAATGGGAAAGTATAATACCACTGAAGCAACCATAAATTGCGCTACTTACTCTATCTAATATTACAACACAAGGCTCCTAAACGAAGTAAATTCAGCAACTAATGGGTAGTGAGAACACAGCACCCATCTATATGATTCAGAGTATCAAGATGAAAAAAAGCTACTATGTTCTATTATGTCTGTTAAGGGCAGAGCTTATATAAGTTGCTACATGCTTTTGAAATTTGATGAGCTCAATTGAGATCATCATTATTAGAAATCCCTCAATTCTAGCATGCGTACTTGACTAGCCACTGGAGGCTCTGGAAAAAAAATGTATTTGATTAAGTTAATAAATGCTCAAGTCAGATAAATGATGAAAGATAAGCAAGCCAACCACATTATTAACAGATTGTATCAGATTCAGAGAGAACCTGCATGCACTCTGGTAGATCATCGTTCTTTGTTCTAACGTGAGTCTGCAGATATAGCACAGTTGTCAGTCTTATAATTCCTTCTGAAGTTTCCAAATCATTTGGAAATCTAATTTGAAACACAATCAAAATGAGAAACCATCTCACTCTCCATGGATGGATGTAATTTAATTTACTAAAAAAACGGATTTAATAAAAAATGGTACGAAATTTAACTGGTATTTAAATGAAGAATGAATTTAACGGCACCTTGTTCCTTGTCCAGATTGAGATGTCGAAACTTACCTCCATGACCATTTGGCATGCATCGTCCTGGTTTGTAGCCAGGCAAGCAAGGATGACCAAGCCGGCTGCTATGCTAGATGGCCAAAAGGACAGCCTCTCATGATCTAGAAGAGAGAGAACTGCCAAGTACTTTGACAGATTCTGTACTTCTGCATCTGCTCTTGCTGCCTTGAGATAAAACCTAAAACAACATTAAAAGGCCTTTAAGTTCTACTCATTTTCCAACATGTTATAGCTCTATGATCAGAGCATCAGAGGTAATAGCTCTATGGAATTGTTACCAGAGGAAATTGTGGGTCGTAGGAACAAAGCATTTGAATCGTAGAACTTCTTGGACCAGCCATTCCATCGCTACGACTTCACTTCTGCTGTAATAGTTGGTCCCTACCTTGAAAGATACCTGCCGGATGCTGGAAAGAATAATAATAGTCAGATTGTTTAAGTTTTGTAATAAAAACACTGTTACTCAAAATGTTCCCGACAGAAGAACAAAAGTATACAACAAGATACTCCAAACATACTCAAGTCTCGGTGTGGTAATTCAGTTATAAATTAACAATGAGTTGATCTATCAACAACATGATGGTATGTCTACAAATTTCCTTTCTGGTCTAATTTAAATTTTTCAGGTGTAGTTGTGAGTAAACATGTGATCGGAAATTTACTTGTAATCATAAACCATTGCACCTGCTTCAAAGATTCAAATGGGCAAAATATAAAAGAGGAGAAAACAATTACTAGTCACCTGTTGTATGGTTGGTTCTCTTCGATGCGCGTGGCTAGGGTGATACTAGCTATCCCCAACAATTGAAGGTTCCTTATGCTCTTGAAGTAACCCCTGCTCAGGAAGCGATCCATCAGGCTAACGCCCAAGAACAGGGTCTCGTGCTTCAGATCCATAGCACTAGAATGCTGCTCCAAAAAGAAAAAAGAAACGATTAATTTACTCAATTCTGTGTATAACAGTCCATATTAATTCTGTAGTTTTAGTTAGGCGAGTAGATACTGCAAAATGTTTTGACACTTGGCAAAATATTTTTCTTTGATCAAGTGGGCGGTTGACTATGGTTTGAATGCTGGATGATTAGACACCCCTTTTCAGATTTAATACAGTTCGGCTTAAGGTGATTGAGAAGCTGGAAAGGATCCGCCGATTGTTCTCCTAGCAGCATCAGATTAGCCCAGTGATATCTTATCGTTGTCTTGCTACCAAGAGCAATATGCGTATGCCTATCACTTTGGGTGGTTTATGTAGGTGATTGTGGTTATTTCTTTTGTTCACTCTGCTCTGTGGGTTATGTTAGTCGCTGAAACTTAACGAGAGGAGTGTGTTTCGCCTTTGGCGAACTGCGGAACATAGTCGAACTAAAAAGGACTATGAAGTCACGAGGAGCGTCCTGCAAGGCAGATTCAATAATGGGAAGATCGCGGAATCGCTCACCTCCACCATCCAGTTAACCATCACGAGCCGTTGGTCTCGGATCAGGCGGCCCTGCTCCGTCGTCATTCTGTATTCCTTAGCGAACTCGTACACTGTGTGGTCTCCTCTCTCCCTACTACGAAGCTTCTGATAGCTCTCCTCGTCCTCCTGCTCGTCGAACTTCATCAGCTGCACCAAATCCGGCGATTTAGCTTTTCATCTTAACTATTAAATAGAAGGAAAATTTGGACCGCAAAATAACCGTGAACTCTTGAAAAGACTCGCGTTCAGTTGCGGGGGCTACGTGGTAGCTCGTAGAACAGAACTGCCTCGAGAACTGATGGAGGAGGGAAAAAGTGGCGGTGGGAGCGGCGCTTTCATGAGATTTGTTCGAGAATCCATCGGAAGAGGATGAAGAGGATGAAGAGACTGCAACAACCGAGGAGTAATTGAATTCGGTGATACCATCGCCAGAACTGTAGCGGCCGAAGAGCTCATCCTCCATCTCGGAGAGCGTCATCTCATTGCACGTTGAGTACTCTGAGCTTTCCTCTTCCTCGTTCTCGGGTGTGATCCGCTCGGAGCAAGCGAGATCTGAGTCGAGGTCACGATCTCGGGGTGGCTCCCTGATTGGCGCCACCGAGTTCTGAGAGATCTGGGACCTTCCGGCAGGCTCCTCCATCGTCGATTTACCACCTCCGTTCGTATCGGCGAAGGAATCGAGGCACGAGGAGAAGGAGACCTCGGGCTCATTCTCAAACATTTTCGGCACCTCGGAAATCTCATCCCCACCAGTAAACTCCTCAACAATGTCAGATACATTAGCCCCGATATCGAACTCATTCACCTTGACCTTCGATCGCTTCAGATCTCGTCTGTTCTCACCCTCCCTGATTCTCCTAGTGTAAGATCGAGTGATCCGGTGGAACTCGTTCGGAACGGCGTCAGTGCCGGAGCTGCCGATCACATTGGATTCGTGAGATAACCCACTCGAGAATCCAGTGGAGGAGGAATCTGCCTCCCCTTCCGTCGCTGCCGGATCGACAGAGCCATTGTCGGAGATGCGGTGGACGACCGGAAGGAGTGCGACCCGACTGCGGCGAGGAAGCTTGGATCGTGGCTTGGCGGAGGTGAAGGAAGCCTCCGTCACGAGCGGCCGCTTCCTGCCGGTGGCGGATGCGTTGTTCGTACTTGCCATGGAAAGAGAGAAAGAGACAGGTAGAGCGCACTGGCTGTGGCAGGAGTGGAGACTCGAAACTGGAAGTGATATAGTGGTCGTCGAGAATGAAGTAAGCTGAGAGCGCTGCGCTTGGCTGCGTGCGACGCCAGATGTGGCCACGTGTACAACTTCCAATCCGTACAACTACTTTTGCCCGTTGCTCCCTCCGCGAGGTACATCGGACGGTTGGCGTGCCGAGCAGGTGGCGAGTTGGGGGTTCGCGCTTCAGGGTTCGAGATATTTTAAAATAATATCACAAATTTTTTAAGCTGAAAATAATAGAATCTATATATATTTTTTTAAATATGACATTAAATAAGAAATCAAAGAAAATAACCTTCTTATTTATGTTTTATATTTAACACGTAACGAGGGACGGGTTGGTCATCGACTTACAAATTCAAAAAGTCGAATAATGCATTCAAGTCAATATAGAGATAAAGCCTAGTGGTAGACGATTGACTTCGTACAAGTTCCACTGTCAATCAGATTGATTCATAAATCATAATGTATACCACCTTCCACCCACGTCCACTGCAACTTTTTATTGTA
>JBAMHZ010137406.1:0-15602 GCA_037177395.1 Alpinia galanga | reverse complement strand
CAGATTGTCGACACAAGTTCCAACCATCTAGAAACATCTTCTAAGAATTGTCAGTCATTTAACCTCTTCACCACATTTGTCAAGAGCTACAAATTCAGATTCCATAATGGATCTAGTTATTATGATTTGCTTAAAAGATTTTCATAATATGGATGCACCTCCCAAAGTTAATAAATATCCACTCGTAGAAGTCTTTTATGTCAGATATCCAACTCGTATCGTTGTGTCTTTCGATCACAGTAGGATATCTCATATAATGAATTCCATATACATGAGTATATCTCAAGTACCTCAATATTCATGTTATCCATTTCCAGTGCTCAATACATGAATTACTTGTGTATCTACTCAGTTTGCTCACTGTGTAAGCTAAGTCCGATCATGTAAACTCATTAAGTATATCAAACTTTCAATCATCCTGACGTACTCTATCTGAGAAATACTCTCTTTTTGATTTTTTGATAGATGTTGACTCATATCTATCGAAGTTTGTGCTAACGCAACACCTTTAGTGAATCTCTCAAAAATTTTATCCATATAATGAGACTAACTCAAAGCAAATCCTTTTGATATTCTAAAAATCTTAATTCTTAAGATCACATCAGCTAGACTCATAGCTTTCATTGTAAATCTTGAGTTTAATATATCTTTAATGGATTTGATTATTTTATCATTATTTCTAATGATAAGTATATCATCTATGTAAAGACATAAGATGACAAAACCATCTTCTGTGTCTTTATTATAGACACATTTATCACTTTCATTGATTTTAATTTCACCCTTTCATAACATTATTAAATTTCTCATGTCACTGCTTTGGTGCTTATTTCAAGCTATACAACGACTTCACCAATTTACAAACCTTATTTTTCTGTCTTGGTATAGAAAACCCCTCAGGTTGTTTTATATAGATTTCCTCTTCTAAATATCCATTTAAAAAAAAACTATCTTTACATCCATTTGATATATTTTCATATTCCATAGAGCAGCAACTGCCAACAACACTCTATGGAAGTTATTCTAGATATTAGAGAATAGGTATCAAAGTACTTAAGGTCTTCTCATTGTCAATAACCTTTAAATATCAATCTGACTTTGTACTTATCAATCGTAGCATCTGATTTTATTTTCTTTTTGAAAATTTATTTGCATCCTAGTGATCTACTTCATTGAGGAAGATTAATAAGTTTTCAAATGTGGTTTTGCAAGATAGAATCAATCTAAGATGCAATTGTCTCTTTCCATTAAAGTTCCTCAGATGAGCTTACGACTTCTGAGTAACTTTGGGGATCACTTTCCAATGTGAAAATGCTAAAATCCATTTTGTAGGATTTTTCCACTTGAGCTATTTTATTTCGTCTAAGCTCACCCTTAAGCAGCTGGTTCATCTTCTTCTTCTTCCTTTTGTGTTTCATATGCCCGTTTTGAGGAGTTAACATCCTCTCGGGTCTTATACGAAAACATATGCTCGAAGAAGGAAGTATTTCTCGATTCAATAATCAAGTTCTTATGTATCTCCAAAATTTAAGATTTATACACAAGGAATTTATAGACGTTGCTATTATGTGCATATTCGATAAATATGCAATCAATAGTTTTTGGTCATATCTTGATCCTTTTCGGATCAAGTATCAAAACTTTAGCCAAACACCCCCCACACTCTCAAATATTTATAGGATAATTATCTTCCATTTTGTAACTCATAAGGGTTCTTATTTATTTTCTTTCGGGGTATTTTATTCAAAATGTAATTAGCTATTAACACATTTCCCCCCACAAGCGTTCTGGTAGTCTAGAAACTTAATAGTAAAGCATTCGTCATTTCTTTCAGAGTATGATTTTTTTTCTCAACAACACCATTTTGCTGAGGAGAGTAGGCAGCTATTGTTTCATGTTTGATCCTATGTTCAACACACAACTCTACGAACGGTGGTACATATTTATTGCCTCAGTCACTTCAAACCATCTTAATCTTTTTATTAAGTTGATTTTAAACTTCATTCTTATAGAGACTAAATTTCTCTATAGCTTATCCTTACAAAAGTGATGAAATAGTTATTCTCACCATGTATCAGTGTCCCTTTTAGGTCGCACACGTCGATGTGGATTAAACTGAGTGACTCATTACTTCTTTCAACATGTTAAAAGGATGACTTTATCATATTTGCTTTAACACAAGTCTCACACTTATATTTTGGGTTAAGGCAGAATGTAGATATACTTTGAATGTTAAGCAGTCTATGTAGTACATCATAGTTAATATGTCCTAGTCTACCATGCAACAAATACAAGGACTCAAACATATAAGTGGAAGAATTTTCATTCTTATTAACTTTGGACCTAATGACTATTACACTAAGCCTAAATAGTCCATTAATTACATAGCCTTTTCTTAAAAATATTTTAGTTTTAGACAGTATAATCCTGTCTAACTCAAAAATAATGTGAAAGTCATACTTACTTAAAAGTGATCCGGACACTAGATTCTTTTGAACCTTTGAAATATATAACACATTGTTCAGAGTGAGCTCTTTGCCTAAGGTCATCTTCAGCATTACTTTTCCTTGGCCCACAATGTTCGAGGTTGCTGAATTTCTCTTATACAACTTATCTCCTTTGACTTTTTTGAAAGTTGAGTAGATCTTTATTGAAGCACACATGTATAGTGACACCGACATCCATCCACCATTATCACAGGTTTGAACCCATCAAGTTTAGCTCAGAGATTACAGAATAGAGGTCGTCCACTTTTGGTTCCTCGTTCAAGTTGACCTTCTATTTTTTCTTCAACTTTCTGCACTCTGAATATTTGTGACTGACTCAGTCATAGTTGAAGTACTTCCTAGAGAATTTTTTCTTGCTGATACCTCCTTTGGGTTCCATCTTAGAAGATTTGGGATTCTTCCATTTTGGGCCTTGTTGTTTTCCTCGATTCGAAGTTGAACAATGAGTTCCTCCACATTCATCTCCTTCTATTTATGCTTCAGGTAGTTCTTGAAGTTCTTTCATCTGGGAGGTAGCTTCTCTATGATAGCTGTCACCTAAAAAGTTTCACTCAAAACCATACTTTCTGAGTGAATCTCATGCAAAATAACCTGAAGCTCCTAAATTTGGTTGATTACCATCTTGGAGTCAACCATCTTGTAGTCCAGGAATCAATTGATGATAAACTTCTTAGCCTCCACATCCTCTATCTTGTACTTCTTGTTCAGAAAGTCCCACAAATCATTAGTTATTCTTTTCATGTTATACACAGTGTACAATGAGTTGACAAGACAGTTAAGGATTTCGGTATAGGAACTTGGAATGAATCCATGCTTCCACTGTACTGATGGTCTAGATATCAGTCGCATCCTTAGCCGGCTTGAAAGATTCCTCGATCAAGAACCGAGCAAAATTCAACGTGGTTAGGTAGAAGAGTATCTTCTACTGTCACCGCTTAAATTTCAATCTAATGAACTTCTCTGGTTTTTCCCCATAATTGATTAAACATTTCTAATCAGGGTGGAGGGGACCGTCACACGTTGAATCTATTGCACCTCAGCTCTTTTGTTGCCATCTCAGTAGAATTGACTCTCTTGTAAGACTCTTGGACAACCTGTGTCCGAAAATACCAAGAATATAGTCTAAATTTGAAAAAAAAAAAATCAAATCAAACTTATCTATTGAGTGACTTGAGCTGATAATCTCAAGCCATCAGCCTTGATGGTTAGACCAAGCCGAGCTACTGAGTTTGAGTGGGTAGTCAAGACGTCGAGGCTGAGTGCCGAGTGTTGAGTGTCGAGCGACGAATGCTGAGTACTGAGTGCTGAGTATCCGAGAGCTGAGTACCGAGAGTTAAATGCTCGAGTGTTGAGTGCACAGTGCCGAGGGCCGAGTGCACAGTGCCGAATGCCGAGTACCAGAGCTAATAACTCAGAAGTTGAGGAGCTTAGATCTGCGTTCAATACAGATTCTTTAAAATAGATTTGTCTCACATCCTTGGTACTTCGAGATTGTCGTGGATCATCTATTTCCCAGGATACAATGGTGAATCGTCATCCTCATCAAGTATTGGTGGTAGTGGCGAATTGAGATGCACCCGGGGGCTAGTAGAGATTTCTGTTGAGTGGAAAGAGACACTCAAGAGAAAAAAAAAAGAAAAGAGAGGGGAACTCATATGGATGGAATTCTCTTCTTTTACTGCTCAAGACCTAAGCTCATTTTATAAGAGTCTCCTAGTGACTGACAGAATAAAAGGCATTTATTCTTTAATAGTGAAACGTTAGTCGTTTTGGACCAGGTAGCAAAATATTAATTCATTCACTTGAGTAAATTTCGTCCTGATCGGTCCGACGTTTGATGAGTGTAAGTAATACTCATACACGAGTTATCTTGGTTCAGTACAATCTGAGCTCCTAAATTTATATCCCCTGCACACCTACACATAAGAAAGAACTTTTATTCATGCATTTATTCACAACTTATATACTTATGAAATAACGTAAATCAATCGTTAAACCTTAAATTTTCCAATGTAAAATTAAAATTTCATGGACAATCAAATCTTCTTTGTTCATCCCGTCTCTTTTTCCATTCAGAATTTTCTAACCGTACCTATATTTCTTTTTTATTTTATAATGTAAAATAAATTATTCTACTTTATTTATTTCATTCTTATCTATTTCGTTGTTCTGTGAACTAAACTCACCATCGGATCCATGGCAAACTCTGTTAACTTAGACTTTGATGAAGAGCTTAGAATCTAACAGAGTGTCTAATCAATGACGTGTTCAAATCCAACTACATACTATATTAGATGTAGGTAGATGATCTTTCTTTTTATCCAATAATTTTAGAGTATAATTTTTATGTATTCAAAATTAAATCTTTAGAATATTTATTTATAGCGAAATTCGAATCTTAATACTCTTAATTTTTCTTCTTAATATTTTAGTATTGCACCATAATAACACTCGCGAGGACTAAAAATTGATACGACAAGGTTCCAAATTTCTTAGTGGAGTTGTTTATTTGATATTTTTTTAAAATGAAGTTTGAATATTAAATTGAATTTCTTAAAAAATCCAGAACCCAATTTTTATGCAATAGTTGATGCATGGACTCTACTGTATCTCCTAACCGAAGTCCTGGTTATCCTCCTCTTTCTGCCTAAAGAATCTCAGTGGTTACAAGTTTTTTTTTTTTACAACAAAAATAGATTTCTAATTATGCATAAATTATAAATGACAAAGGAAAATTTCTCGTTCCAAAGATCCAAAGAAACCATCTCACAAAGCACAGCTCTTTGAAATCATAAGTAAAAATAAATTATGCTTCTTATTCAAAATTAATCAAATCTAAAAGAATTAATTCGAACATCTAAATTACTAAATAATAATAATAATAATTTGCTCGTAATGTAAAGAAAATAATATGTTTTAAAAAAACTAAGAAACAAAGAAGGCTAAGGGAAAAAAGAAATACACAATTATAATACCCTTTTCGTGCATTTTAGGCCGGATGCAATTCACCTCAAAATTACTTAAAAATTATTAGGTTGTATTTGACCAATTACTACTACAAGGCAGTTTAATGCAAGAACCACTTTGAGACCATAAATGATAAATCGGTTACAATAGCTTAAAATGGAGACCTGTCATGATCAGATCTTCCTTCCTGGAATTCTAATTACCCAAAGAGTTACATAGTATTCTACAAAAGAAAACATGACTAAGCCAGACAAAAAATAATGTTACAGAAGTTCCCAATATGACAAACTGATCGACTAGCTAGTCAATTTGGATCATCTCTGGTAGGTATCTTATACCATAATCTATACCCTAGGAATACCCTTCAATAATTTGGATGATTGCAGAGCAAGTAAAATTTGTTAATTCAAACAGCTTCCCACCAAGTAAAGCAGCTAACAAATGACCTAAGTTCCTTTACAAGGGCCTGGAGTAAGATGTCAACTTTCAAACCTAATGCAACCTCTGCTTCTTATTTGTTTCCACATGATTATCAAGTAAAACAAGGTCATCCTCATCGTTGTCGTCTTCAACATCTTGAGGAGTTTTTGAGTTATCTAGTTTTCTCTTCATCCCAGGCACTTCTGTAGCTACTTTAATCCCTTCAGAATCTGTTGATCCCACCACTACTTGGTGGTCGGTCAATGCGCTCTGTCCGTTGCTTATAGCCCGATCTGCTTTCACAAGAGTTGTCCATCCTGACAGAAGCATCCCATCCGGCTCTTTCTCCTCATCAAAGTCATCCCTGCATAAATGGAAAACAGTTGTCCTTGAGTAGCTAGAGCAAGCACAAATTATCAAAATTCTAGTAGGACAGGAGCAAAATGTAGTAAGTACAGCAACAGGAGCAAAGGTGAAGATAATCCTAAGCATGTAAAAGGAATGCATCACTCTACAACATAGAAGCACATGAGCAACAAGAGATGCAAAGCCTTCAACTAGGTCCTGCTGCATGCACCGGGATCCATCTGAAAAAGGCAAAATTACTTTCAATTTGATCAACATTCTCATTTATGATTTGGCACTTGAAAAGCTATAATGCTACATGCTCCATTCACTGAATCCTAAGACTGTCATCTATTCAGATCCTTATGTCGTGCTCGAACTTAAGATTTTATAGATCACACAGCATTACAGCAGGCAGTTCATTTGGGAGATAATGCCCACCAGGGTTAAAAGCATTTGGCGGTTGTATTGACTGTAGGAAGCTCTGATGCCACTTATCACATGAAGTATCAATATTATGCTCACATTGGCTTCTTGTAATGTCAACTACCTTCTACAAAATCAATGTCTTCCATAAAACAAAATTGCTGGGGTATATATCTCGTAAATATTGCTTATACTTTGGCAAGTATTGGCTTGTTTGAATAGTAGGGTATTAGTCTAGTAAAAGGGCCAGAATGCATAGGTTTGCAACAGCCTGCTGATTGCAAATGATATATAAATGTGTGTGTGTGTGTGTGTGTGTGTGTGTGTGTGTGTGTGTGTTTATGCACATACATAAATATATTCGTTGATTTGACATGCAAGAAGATCAAGAAAAAAACTTATACTGCACTACAAGATGGAACAATTAACAAACAGAACCACCAATGTAATATAGTAGCAAAAACAAAAGAGCCCTGGGGAGACAGGAATAAGGGGAAGCACACCAGGCAATAAGGGTAAGGCGGCAAGTAACAAAAGAGGACCTGTGTTTAATGTTTAAATGGCATTTTAACTCCTGGTGAAAATCCTCAACTGTGAGAATGGTGCCACTGGTAACTGGTGCAGGGAGGTCTGCTAAGATCTGCAATAAAATGGTGGCACAATGAAATTGCTATGTTGAAAGATAAATAGTGTAAAAAAAAAATGTGGCAGAAAACATGAAACCAATGACAACCTTATCAAGGTTTAAGGCATAGCTAGCAGCAACATCTTCCTCCAGATCATCACCCACCTCATAGATAAGGGTCGCACCTTGCATTAACATAGGGAGATTCATGCCCAATTTATTTTTTACTATTTTTTCAACGACATCTCTCAGCGTTGAGGTTCGAGTGTTGACCTCAAGAAGCAAGGGTGTCTGTATACGGTATCACAATGAACCCCCTTAAGAAAACACAGAAACAACAAATATGAAAAGGACTAGTAACTAATGGATCAAAAGGCTCACCTCAGAACAGACATAACAAGATTTGTTAGCCTCAAATGGCTCGACTGGCATCAGAAGCATCTTTCTAGATGGATGTTCAAGACAATAGGTCATCCTGAATGGTAAAGAAAACGCTATGATTTGAATGAGAATTATTAAAGATTTCACTAAAGTTAGTTTGACAGAATAACAAAGAACAAAATCTTGAATGATATGTGAATAAGCAAAATTTACAAAAATGAAGTTCTCAATGCACAAGGTTTCTGCTAAAAAACTAATCACCTAGATTTTTTTTTTAAAAAAAAAAGAAAATGAAGAAGAAGAAGAAAGAAATCTTATCATGAACCAGTTCTTTTAACACACTCTTTCACACAGTGCACTGTTAATGATAAAATTACTAAGACGCATGTGGTGCTCAAAGTGTCATTTGTCAACAACAAAAATAAGAAGAGGTACAAAAAGGTAAGTGATTAAGGGAAAACCTAGTTCTTCAAGGGCCTAGTGATTTTTTATATCATTCTTTTGAAAGAGAAAAACCATGAGTCTCAATATGTAGTCACCAGGAACTTAGAATTTGAGTCCCTGAAAAAGGTTGATGAAAATGTGCTTTGCAGGCAAAAAAAAGTTATGTTGAAAAACTTCATTGAAACATACCTACAATTCTGAAAATCAGCTTGAAGCACCTTGATTGCTTCAATCACTATCAATCCAGCAATAATAGCATTAGTTGTTGCAACAGCATGCACAATGTTGCCAGCAATTCCCTTAGCATCAAAAAGGCTATGTAAAGGAATCCCGAAGGAAGATGCCCTAATATTAGCAGCAGCGGTAACAAATTCTACAGCCAATTGGTCATCTTTGTCAAAAGTAAGGTTCCCAATGTCCTGAAAATCAACAGATAAACTTTCGTATGAAAATCAGAAAAATACAACTCAAGATAACATATTGACAAGAGAAAAAAACACCTTCTCTCGCTTCTCAAGAAATAATTGTAATGCTTTCAAGAAAACTCTTGAATTTTCAGCAAGATTCCAAACCTCCTGTGGGTTACTCAGACCAAGAAATGGCATAACAGATAATGATAAATCATCAGTCAAGCAGTTACTTTCAAGGATACCATTGTGTAGGATGTCTTTTTCAGGCAACACGTCTTTAAGAAAGGTTGGTTTAGGCCGCCTTCTATTCTTCCATGTTTCTTCATTAGCCAAAGCAGCTCGAATGTTATATCCGAAAACATAGTCATAGATCTTTCTGCTGTATTGCTCAGGATCCTCATCTGAGCCTCGCTCAATTATATTGTCTGTAGGTTTCACTGAATCAGATGCATCATTACTACGTACAAAGAGATCATTCTCCTGATTTTTATCACCAAACAATTTTGCAAAAAGCAGGTCCTTTGCCCAAACTACACAATGAATAAACTGTAGCAAATAAAACAAACCAACAGAAGGCATAAGTCATTGACCATGGAATAAGAAAACACAACAAGAAAAGATAAAGAAGCTTCGGAGTGTTATTCAATAAAAAATAAATATTGGTCCATGTGTTGAATCTGTCATAATACAAATTTTGAAGAACTAAAAATAGTAAAAGCAAAGAAATTAATGACACTTATTGAGAAGGCATTCTTTAAAATCTATACAACAAGATGACATAAGTCTCAATCTTGTCCCTTCATTAAACTCCATGTAATATTTAGAGTTTTTAATTTTTAAATAACTCTTAGTTACACTGAATACGAATTTTGTTGGTCTCTCTTTACTCCTAGTGCATTCAACTCCAAGTGATTCATATTTGAACATATTCACATTTCCTCTCATTTTATCATTGTTGAAGTTGCACTCAAATGCTACTAGTCAATAGTATTTTACAACCACAACCAAGCCTCATCCCACTAGGTGGGATCGGCAGTCAATAGTATTTTACTTAAGAAAAAATTATAGCAAGCACAAATATCTATCTTAGCATTGTTATATATGCAATACCAACATTGGATACGGAGGCAAGAGGGAAAAAGAGTGAAACAAAAGTGAGAGAAAACCTGATTAGAAATGGTGGAGGGAAATTTTGCTTCCTACATTCAAACAGAAAGTTATTTCCATTATATAAGTGGAAATGGCATCTTGTCCAATAAATTGGAATAAGTGGCCATTTAAACTGAAAGAATACGTTTTTTCTAAAAGGCCCATTTAGATATTTATGGTATCACAAGCCAGATCTATTCAAACACCATTATGCATCATGATCAAGCTGGATTAGATGTACATTGTGAACTAATCACGAGAGAAAGCAGCACAGCAGGTAATACAAAGAAGAATAGCATCGCAGAAGAATAAGCAAAGAGATATCAAATGACAAGTTAGAAGTCATGATACCAAATTGAGATGTAAATGGATGACCATCTATCCCAAAAGCTTAAGTTGTTTCAACAGGCCCAATTTCTAATGGATTCTTGTAGCAACATTGTCTGCATGACTAATTTATTCAAAGAGATCTTTAATGTGGTATTTGCTTTAAAAAAGGTACCATTACCTTAAAAGGCACAAGACAAACTGTGTAAAGCCAAAAATTAAAGAGAAAGATATGTCATGTCAGAGAAAATGCTGAGATAACACTTGGTGATCATGCTAATCCACAAAAAGTACTAGGATAAAACAATAAATGTCTATGATGATAGTGATAGCCATTTACACAAACACACACACACACACACCCCAAAAATGAAAAGGGGAGAGAGAGCGAAAGATTTAACCTTTGATGGTGTGCTGGTGATTGTACAGACAGGATAGGTTTTTGGAGTTGGTTTTGGTTGACACTCATAGCATTCAGTTCTACCCTTAATATGGACAGTAACCTGGAGATCATGGAAAATATATATACATGTATCAAATGAAGTCATGAAGATTAAGAAATGAGCTCATCTTAAACAATGCAATTTGTATCAGTGATTTCCAAGTAGAATAATAATAATAAATTACATCTGCATTTTAAATCAAAAATAGAATGAAGGGTAACAATAAATGCAAAAAGATAAAGTTAAAAAGTGTCAAAGTTGATTGCCTAACCACATATTTATATCCATAGTGAAAAAAGAAGAAAGAAATGTTCTGGAATCAAGCTTTTCAAAGATAGATTAGGTAGGTTTGTGAAGTGAGGAAAAAACAAACAAAAAGACTTTGATTTTGTGTAGTAGTCAAGGTCTCTCACATAAATTATGGATAAACATTTAATATCAAACTTTCTGAAAATATACATACAACAGAAAAGCAGTACTGGCATGATGAAACAAGATAATTTGCTCTTAAGTTAGAATACTTGGCCAAATTCAGAAGCATCCAAAATAGCCATGCCATTGAAAATAAAGAATAAAAATGGAAGTGCAACAAATCCTAAGAATAAAGTACATTTTTTCCACTAATGATGGGTAAACGTTACTAAAGCAATAAAAGTTAATTGAGCCATGCATCTCAAAACAGTAGGGCCTAATACATTAAAGGTACAAAAGATATGCAAAAATGATGAGGCCATAGAGTATATAGCATCATCAGACAAACATCATTGAAATGTTATGTAAGAGAAATTAAGAGATAGCGTTTGCTCAAAACTCACAGAGTTGAAATGATCTAGGTGCCTGATAAAAATTCAATCTTGAACAACATGTAGCCACATAAATGTTATGCAGTCTACATGTAACCACATACATAGTCTAATTTTCAGTAATGAATTAAGGATAGTGTACGTATATGACTATGTGAAGTTGAGGGCTGTGGAAATTGATTTTAAAACACCCTTCAAAAGATATCTTCTTATATAGTTTTCAGTACAATTACCAATACCATATAGCAAGTCTGTGCTGAAAGGTTTCTTGTCTATTGATAACTTTTATAGTAACTACGCTAAACCAACAACCAAGTAAAGCAAGCATGAGAGGTCCTGCAAATAGTCTATAATAATCTTCAAATAGAGAATAAATTAGGAAAAGTAAAATCTATAATTATACAACAAAACTCTAAACGAACAATTGCCAACAGACATTAAGTACCTGCCCCAAAAAGCCTGTTGTTCCACTTTCAATCAATGGGACTTCAGCAGCAAGGCAAAGACGGTTAACATGTCGTCTAGCATCCAGGTTATCCAGACCATTCAATACAACATTAAATTGCTTAAAAAATTCAACATTGAAGTCAGGATCCTTAACATTTGCATGGTAAGGTGTTATCTTAATTTGAGGTACAAATTTCAGGACCGCATCTCGAGCAACCTGATATAAACAAAAATATTCATGAAGGATTCAGAATCACAAGTAATGCAGGAACACTAAAAGCATCAGTATTAGATTCAAAATATGCAAAATATAATAAAAAGAACAGTTCACATACTTTGGCCTTCGACTGACCTACATGACTTTGTCGAAATAAAAATTGTCTATTCAAGTTACTGACTTCTATAGTGTCCATGTCAATCTGCATAAACCAAACAATAATAAGATGCACAATAATAGATAATATTATAATATATAGCAGGAAAAACTATTACAAGATTACAACTCCAAAGAAATGAAAATTTGATTAGATATTTAAAGTCCTAAACAATATCACAAATACCTAATGAAAAAGATGAAAATAGGTATTTGGAATGAGATTACAAGATTAATACAGGTAAGGATGGTAGTGGCTAATCTAATTTCACAAAAGAGAAAAAGATCATATTGAAGTGTCCAGGTCAATTGACACAGTAGGTCCGTGATCAAAGCCAGGATCAAGTTTTATGAGGTTTAACCAGAAACTTAAACTAGACTGAGGCAACAAAGAAAAGTTAGCAAATAGGATCAAGTGCCTCAGTTGGCTACCCCATTTTAAGGTTGTGAGCCTCCATCAGGTCTCACAGACAAGAAAACAGACCATATCCATATCAATTTTTTATTGAATTATCTACAATAATAAATCCCAAGTCTCTTATATTTTTCTTTCAAAAAATATTTCAAGTGAATATATCACTCTCATTTCATTGAAGAAAAGGTCTAAAGCAATAAATACAACAGAACAAAAAGTCTCAAAAAAATAGCCATAGAAAGACCCTACTGAGCACCCATTGCTAGAATGTGCTAATTGAAGGCATAATAGAAAGAGGCAAGAGGTCAGTTGGCATCTTGTGGAGAACCTTGAGGAACATTGAAAGCACCTTGCCTAGGACATGAACCCTCCAAAGAAACAGTAGCTCATTCCACTTCCGAAGAAACAAAGCCACATCTGGCGACCCTTCAAGGAAGATACCTTATCATATTGAAACTGTGCTGAATTCAAATAATTCAGAATATTTTGAATGTGGTTCCTATTCATTTGATACTTTATCATATTGTGTGAAACCTCATGAGAATTAAATGACTCAGCCAAATCAATGATAAAATTCCCAAGAACCTAGCAAGTTCAACAAGTTGGATAAGAAAAGAAAACAATTTGCGCATGGCAGTAATTACTTCAGTATAAAACATTGTTCTTCTCCTCTACTTATTCAGAACATTCGTCTAACAATCAGCAAGCACATCAACAACCTCTGCATTATACGCAAATTTTGTCAAAAATCTCCTTATAGAAGATCAATGGTTAGCACCCTAAATTCTAGCCTCCAGAAAAAAGCATCATCATAAAGTAAAACAAAATGATGAAGTAAAACAAGTACCTAATTTAACACCACTAGCCTGAAACACAAAAAAATTTGTAGACAATATCAACTTTTGGTAAACCCTAATATTTCGCAACCTCAATAATGCATCACATGCAACAATCTCCAAGTGTAATTTGAAGTCACACACAAAAAAAAAAAAAACTAAGCTCAAGGCTGTGCTTACGACGTGAACATCTTGAAATCCGGAAAGCGCAAGGGTTTTCAGCAATTCGCAACCAATGCCACCAGCGCCTACCATCAGCACCTTTGCACGCTGCAACCATGAAAATAACTCCTCTTCAAATCCACTTATCTATCCGAATCAGCTATACCAAATAACGAAAAAACAGAAAGAAATCAGAGCAATAGAAGTAAAATGGACTACGAAGGGCACCTTAATCGCCTCCGCCTTCGAATCCGAATCCATGGGAACAGGAAGCGGGAGGGAAAAAGCAACAATCACAAGGAAATATTATCAAATTTCAGAATTTGGGAAGTAAGGGCGCTGATCGCCGCGGAGAGGAACTAGAATCCGATGACTCGCTTAAAAAATTATTAATACAAAGAGAGAGAGATTGGAGAGAGAGATAGAGGAAGAAGGATTTCTCTTATTATTAAGAAATCGTCCTTATCTTGATCATGGCCGTTGATCCAAGAACAAACGGTGATAATATAAGGGTATTTAAGAAAACAAGAAGCAAGATTCTTCCGCCGCCATTCGCCGGCGGTTGGAAGGGTTTCCCAAGGTGGAAGGAAAGGGACGAGAGAGGCAAACCACGGTCGGTAGCCGCCCGAGCGACGGCGACGACCTGCCTCGGTTGCAGGTGAAGGAGAGGGAATCCTGTGCAACCGGACCATCATGGTTTTCAATTACCAGTTTTGCCCTTGGGAGATTGACCTTCGACCCCATTGACGGGCTTCGAAGAAACTTCACTACTTTAAAGTGGCGTCCCAGGCAGTTCTACTTGCATTAACGCTCGCGATCTCGATCTCGACGATTTCAGTTGGATTTACTGTCAAATTCATATTGACCGTCTTTAATTTTACATAATTTTTTTTTTACTATCATAAACTTCGGATTAGGTGTAAAAAAGAGTGGGAGAGATGGGAGGTAATCCATCATTTATTTATTTTTTTTGCATATTTTGTATTATTTCTTGAAATCTTTGGTTGTAAAATTTAATAAATGATGATTTTTTATCTTCCTTTTGCTTTTAGAAGGAAAAAAAAGAAAAGAAAGAGACGGTGGACAGGTCGAGGCAACGTGAGGCTGCGCGGTTGATCCCCACGCTACGCCACATGCTGGTGCTGCTTTCTTCCGGTTCCCATCTCCGACCATCGGCCACCGCCCACGTGATGCAATCCCACCACCGCCACCCACCGTCACCGTCACCGTCGTCTCATCTCCCCTGAGGAGCATACAAATCTTTTTAATTCTGCAGTAGGCTGCCCATTTCCGAGGTCTAAAAGCCCAAAAACTGACCTGGAAAGTGAAGTGGTCGCCATGACAATTGCCAAGCTTCCGAGATTCCATTCACAGCTAAATAAAAAAATACTTCTGGATGAAGATGTGTGACTGGGAGATATCCATGAACCGACGAGTTCTCACCATCATCTCGTCCTAAAATTGCGGCTCGTCTGGCCACATGAGCGCCATGATTGAGGATCGAGCTGTGATGGGTAGCTTTCCTTCCTCATCCAACTTAACAAGTTAAATTCTCTGTCACAACTTGTCTCTGTCTCCAGACCAGCACAGACACAGCGCAACTAAACAATCTACAGTTCCATTGCTGTCGCTCATCGGGCACATATATGTATCTTTAGTTTTGAAAAAAAAAAGAAAAAGAAGCTCATATATAGTTTTCATTGATCACAAGAGCCACCGAAACTCACGGGGAAAAAAAAAGATTGGAAAAAACAAGAAAAAGAAAAAGAAAAAGCAACGCGAGAATGCATGATGCAGTGTTCTTGACGTGGAGAAATCCTTGTCCTGCACCCTTTTCGTTCATTGGCTAGCTGTAGCCAGCTGAGCATGCACTGGGTGAGCTGTGCTGTCATGCTAATAAAGATTCATTATTAATCTATCGGTGTATGCCATTTTTAGTAAACTCGTACAAAACAATCTTATGTAATTTCTTAAATATTTATAATTTAATTTTTAATTATTTTAAGATGTTAAATTATCAAGTCGTCCATTTTAAATATTTTTAAATTTATTCTAATAATCGATGAAAAATTTATGTGAAATTAAATCGATCACTTTTAAAAATAATTAATTCAAAAAATTA
>JBAMHZ010136984.1:0-15615 GCA_037177395.1 Alpinia galanga | reverse complement strand
AAAAAAAAAAAAAAAAAAAAAAAAAAAAAAAGGCCCAGTTCTCAGAAATTTATCAGTTCTTAGTTGTTCCTATTTCTGATGAGGAAATCTGCGGTGCCATGTTCACAAATCCCACCGACCGATCCACGCTCCTCTAAAAAATGACATTTTGATCGACAGAAGAGCAGAGAGAAATAGCACTGTACAGGGATGCGTCCGATAGGGTGAAGTTTCAGGATACATCGGATTGAAAAGGAGGAGAAGAAGAATGGGCGGCACTAACTCTCACCCAAAAACAGCGTTCTTTTGCTCTTTTTTTTTCTCTCGGGAAAGATCTACAGAATCTGATGACACTTTCTCTGATGCCCTTCTCTCGTATCTTCTCTTTCTTTATCATCTTCCGTCCCGGCGTCGTTGATGGTCCCTATGAGATGACGTCTCGGGAAGAGAATGAGCTGTAGTGACATTTCCCTCAAAAACAAAAAAGAGTATTATAGTACAAAAACGCAAAAATTGTATGAAAATAAAGCTGCTTTCTTCCCTGGCTAACTATTTACAGCGTGTGCAAGAATACGAGATAAAATTAGGAAGGATTTAACGGGATTAATTTCTCATCATAATTTATCTCTTTTACTGATAGATTTTAATCCTTTGAACAAGAATTGTAGTTAAAAAAGGTGGATATAGATTTTTCTTATCTCCTACTGGCTCTAATTAAATTTCAGGAGAGGGAGGGGAGATTTAATATGCAGAAGCATTTCCTCATGTACCTAAAAGTAGAGAACCGGCAGAGAGAAAAATTAAATTCTTTGCAATTCCAAAGTCAAGATCTATCTCTCTGTTTTTCCGCATTTTACGGAAAGGCGTACAAAAAGTTTGAAAATTAACATAAGCCACACTGTTCTTTGGTATTTAAGACAAGGACGTATCTTTCTTCTCTTTTTTTTCTAAAATAAAATTCTATTCAAAAAAATAGTTTAAAAAATTCTCTGTCCCATAGCATTGCAACTTGACTCTTCAGCCAAAGTGACAACGAACTTAGTTGCGGACTAAATTTTTTTTTTAAATATCTTAATTTTAAAAAATATATTTTTAAAAAAAGGTAAAATCATGATAATTTTTAAAATCTGTTGTTTTTTTTTTCTTTCCTTATAACCAACTTCGGTGAGGCTGCAATTTCCTTTCTCCTCTTTGTCCCCCTTTATTATTGTACAAAAGCGATTTGCTCGCCTTAGTGTCCCTGTCAATTGGTTTCACAGTCAACATGAAAAAGGTAAATCACGAGGAGCACTTTGTATCCAACCAAGGACTACGTAGCAGGAGGACAGACACCTTGAAAAGACTTGCAACCCTCGTTAAGATCCATTTGTCGAAGGGTACAAATTTATAACACCCAAGTCTACAGTACAGGAAACCAAATATTACTTTCTATTGTGTAATTTGCTCTCTGTAATTCTTCGTGTTAGCTATGAAATCAATTGACGGGACACTGAGACCGAGTGAAAATTACTTGAATGATCCAAATTGCACCAATCCAAGTCACACATGTGCATTGCTCGTGATACCGAAACATGATTCTACAATGTGCAAAGTACATCATGATGTTCTCCCTTTCAATTGTAATCACAAAATTAATACCACTTGGAAGAAGAAAAAAAAGTCCCAACAAATGTATTAACAACGAACAAATTAAAGCACTTGGAAAGTTGGCATAGCTCCCTTGACAGAGCCATGTCAAGAAAGAAAGAAAGAAGAGATTCACAAAGTTCGACAGAAAGAAGCTAGATTCCCACTAGCTTAACTCTGTTTGTCTCCCACTTTAATCCTTTAGTTTAGATGCATTGATATCCAGGGCAGTCACTAACTAGTGCACAGGAATGCTTTGTTCGATGTGACAAGCTCGATGAGGAATTGTACAAGCAGCAAGCTGTAAAGAGAAGAAAAAACAAACAAGCAGAGAGTTAGATCTCCATCAAGCTGATTCTTCCTTCAGCCTCTCATGCATTTTAGAATATATTAAGAACCTCAGCAATTAATTACACTGCCATGCTTCTCTTCTTCTCCAAGGAGATCATTGAGTCTGTAATTTTTTGTAGCAACTGAGGTTTTGATACATCAACTGTTGTTCATAGAACAGTTATTCTTTGGGAGTAGAATGGATAAGGAATCTTGGGTGAATTCTTATATCAACTGTAACTGTACTTCAGGCTAAGTGAATCAAACTTCGAACCATTTGGAACAATTTCAAAATAGACCTCGAGCAATCTAAGTCAAATTCAACCATCTTCCACTCATTCAGTAGAATCCTGAAATAATCTATCTAAAAAAATTTATTTTGAAAATTTTAATCTAGTTTTAAATATTCAAAAGAAATTTATTGAATTTATAAACTCTATTATATTTATCTATGTGAAAATAAATAATAAATTTTGTATTAGATTTGAATTCTTTTAATATAGTTTTAAATATAAAAGAAAATTTATAAACTCTATTCTATTTATCTTTGAGCATATCAATAATTTTAAATAATCCCTAAGTTTAAATTTGTTACCCTTGATCTGAAAATTGTTTGGCGTCAAAATGACATAAAATTAACACCATTATGTGAAATATTTTACATATACGTCTATAAATGTAGTTAAACAACATAATAACTACGTGTACAAGAAAATTAAAGTAATTAAATAGATTATATAATTATAGTTAAACAATATAATTATATGCACAACTAAGTATAAATATTGATTAAAAATAAAATAAAAGGGATGTAAAATTTATGAATAAAAAATAAATGTATACATACCAATCAATCTATATATGGTAAAGGTTTTCTATAATGAATTTCTCCATGTCTTAAAAAAATGCAATTGTTGGAAAGATATATGACAAAAAAAAATTAAATAAATTTGAATATGATGTATCTGTATATCCATCCACACAGTGCGTGAGCACTACACTTATAAATGAATATGACCATTAAGAAAATTAATATGATGAAACTCACATGATTATACAAGAAAAGGACAATAAAATCCATAGAAATTTCTGATCAACCGATGGACGATCATGTGAGCAAGCAGTACACAAATGCACTCTTCATTCATTAACGATATAAACATACACAATAAGCAACAGGATATCACAAGAACTGGTTTCGGATCTTTCAGGAAATACATTTCATAAATGGTTCTCAAACTGCCAAAAAAACCCTCAAAAACATTGTTACTTGAATAATTGAACTTGATAGATATCCCATATAACTAATTGTTGCTGGGAACAATTTACATCGTAGGAAACAGGTAGGTGGAAACAAAAGAATTTTGATGGCGATAAGATATACCAGCATTCTCTGGCCATAGCGTGGATAGCAAAGTTTAGAAACCTTGACTGGCTGATATCAAGTCAGTTTTGCTTCAAACCAGAGAAGTTGCTGTGACAAAAACTTTGTTCATGCTGCTTCTCTAGTTGCTATTAGCTACATGAGATATCTCTCTAGATGTTCAATCACTTTAAACATGTCTAGTCACTTGAATTTGCAATGCCTACCATTTTAAGCATGTTTCGATCTTCCTTGAATCTCTCAAGAACTGTACCTTTCAAGGCCTCTGGTTTTTCGTTCTGTGGCCTTTTTGCAATCACGCCCCAGCATTCAATAACTTCTGGATGTATCTTGCTTGTCTTTGATAGACAAGGACTGTTAAAAGTTGTGCAGGGAAAGGTGTGACCCTGATCGAAATTTGCCGATAGAAAAAGGCCAAAGTGATGTGCGCGTCCTCCAAAGCCAATTCCATTAGGGATACTGTCTGAGCTGAAATTGACAGCGCACTGCCACATTTAGAAATCAAGTTTAGTGGATGGATACTTACGATCAAAAGCACCATACATACAGCAGATACATTTAGAAAAACCGAGCATCAGATTCAAATTAGCTACATTATGATTCCATGCAGTAGATTACATTACGCAACTCAAGGTACTTCCTAAGGTTGAAATTAAAATATACATGCACTTTTATAAATGAATAGCTAATGAAATCCAGAAACAGCAGAACATGATTTAGTCAAAGATGAGAACATAAGATAATTTTTTAAAACTAAAAGTGAGTTTGATGAATCCTTGGGATGACTAATTATAGTCAAGAGGAAGTGTTCCACCAATGTGAAATCTTTATGAGAACTTTTATTTGTTGAACCTTACCCATTGCAAATTGTTGTTTGCTCCAGTAGGGCGAAATATTGAGGCTTTCGGATACAATTGGTAGAGAAAGCACTTCATATCACCATAAAAATCACTTTGCCTGTCCCATGGTTGAGAAGCATATCCCCCATATACAAAGCCTTCATTATCTTTGATTATTAAAACAGTTGATCCATCTCCATTTCTGCGGATTCACAGGACCATAATCACTTAAATAAGCTAATCAAGTATTAACTATTTTTTAATGAGATAAGAAAGACAAAGTGAAGAATGATACAAAGGTATGTTGAGAAAGTAAATAATATAATTAATAGATTTGGTAATTCAAATCAACCATCCATTAAAAATCATAAAAAACATATAATGGAATTACTGGTCCAACAGACACATTTACTTGCAACAGAAGAGATACTCACGATAAATTGCCCAAGAAGGTTGCAAAGCTAAGCCCATTAATTCCACTGTGATACAAAAGCTTCCAATCTTCTACCTCATCCTGTGAAAGAGCTCCTCCAATATACCAAGCATATTCTTTCCTCAAAATTAGCATCTCAGAAGGTATATCTTCTGGATGGTGTAGAGTTGGAACTTGATAGCCTGGTCTTCCTGCAGAAAACAAACAAATTTAGAATGTCAGCAGGAAAATGTAAACTAGAAGAATCAGTTTAGTAGCTTTCATAGAGTTTCAATATTGGAAACAGATAAAATAACTTGGTATGATTAAGAATCCCTAGAGAGAATGAGGGCTGCTTCAAATACATTGAAGTCACAAGTATATATATACAGGGACAAAGAGTAAACCTGAATCAGGTGGCATCAACAAACTTCCAAGGAACTTCCTTGCTGATGGGACAAGGCTACACCAACTTCTAAAATCTGCTAAAGACATACTTTCTTCAGTGGATCCTTCAACTTTCTCAGAGAACTGTGCTGCGTTAACAAACACTTCGATGACATCCTGATGGGAGGTCAATCCAGTACCATCACTTTTGGGATAAAATAGGCACTCGTTTATTGAGTTTATTACAGCTTCAATATCGGATCTGGAAAGTGAATTTAGTTCGAGGCATTCAATACATTCCGCGAAAACAAACTAGTCCCAAAATTGTGTCATGGATAAAAGTGTTCAGCTATAGAAATTAATGAACTTAATTGACATCAGAATCTCACGGACATAAAAATCAACAGTAAGAAACCAACTGGCAAAGAGTAACACGCTTATCCTTTTCTTGACAATGAAATCAACATCTTTTTCTTCAATATACTGAGGCTTTTTAGCAAATTAAAAAACACATACATACGATAAACTAACAAGCAGTATACCACTATACCATCCTAACTTTGTCATTCAAGGATGCTTAAGTAAAAGCGTAGCCAACTGTACAACTTATAACATATCATGGGGATGCTCTTTGGCAAATGGCACTTATTGGCAATTTCATGTTCATTGAAGAAAAACGTTGTCTTTGCCATAATCTTAGATAATTGCATATAAGATGGTTACAGATAGTTTGTTTTCCAACTAATACAAAGAAGGATGCTTTTTATCTACATAGCCTGACTAATTCTCTGACAACTTCTCACTGGGCACTAGCATAACAGATTCAAACAGAAAACATGCACAAGGATTCTACAAGATGATATATCTAATGTTCTTTTCTTACCTCATCACTTTTGTTTTAAATGTAAATGACAATTATCCCTGGTAGATGATAGTTCGAAGTTGCTGCTGATGAAGCTTTATTACATGATACTTGAAGATCATCAAAATTTGCCAACTTGTATCATTCTTTGGTTGATTTTATCAGAAGTACAAAAGATATATGAACACAACAACATCCTACATTATAAGAGAACTATTTCCAGTCATCTTAACAGTGGTGCTAGATAGCAAATAGGAACAACCAGTTAGGTTGACATGATTAGACTACCCAACTAATAACAGCTCTAGTGCCCAATAGGTAGCCAAGGAACTCATCTACATATAGTGGTAGAAATCTGTCCTATAGCACAAGTTTAGTGAAATAGAAAATCTACTGCTACAACATGGCCACAATCTGTTCAAACAATTACTAACCAAATGCAGTTATTTACAGAGTTATCTTCCAGGTTTTGTATTCCCTTGTCATGTAGTACCTAGATGAGCAAAGCACATGTTCATTGAACTCAATCACAGAAGTAAACTAGATTTTTGTACCTTCCCAAAATGCCATCCCCTGTAACATCACATAGCTGGTAGATAAACTCCTCAATTTCATCTCGAGCACCTTTCTCATATATTGCCTGGTATAGGAATGGTTATAGATCATAAACTTGAACAACAAGCTGTAAAAAATACTAGCCTCAAACAAACTCATGGAAAGACACTGTTTTCAATCTTCATATCAACATTCGATCAAAAATATGTTCAAAGAGGCAACTCAAATGGAGAAAATGAGTAGTTTATATCTTGATAGATCATCAGAGCATGAAATATTAGTAAAGGAATTGGAGGCTACCAATGTAGGATAATGTCTTGCAATGCTGAAGTCAAATTACCCCATAGTTCTAGTTCATTAATCATTATAACTATTATACAATAGACTAAGGCCCCACTATTTAAATCAGCTACATAAAGTTTATCCTATCATTAAACTTTCATCCATTAAACTCTATGTAAGAATATAATGCTCCTCAGTTCTACTCCATTGTTCTATAAGAAAAATACTTATTGCACATGTTTTAATGGAATCAGAACAGTAAAAATGCAACCACAAGTAGGAAAGGTAAACTATAGAAAAAAGTAAATTGGAACATAAACGAAGCATTGTAAAGGTAACTCTGAGACGGATAAGACTTTTGGATTTTGATTTCGGAAAAAAAAAATCAGGTAACAATAATTGGTTAGTAGCGTCATGCATAAAAAGGAGCTAACTTTCGTAGCGACAAGATCCTCGAAAAGGAGCATGCCATCGTTCCGCTTCCGTGTCGCCAACTGAAACAACCTGGTGCCCAGCAGGCCAGGAACTCGGAAATACGCCTGCGAGTAACTCGAAACAATTCACGTTAAGAAAACAAAGAGAAGGAAAGGTCTAATTTTAGTTTTAGGGTTCGAAGGAAGAGGGAAGCACGACCTGGAAGACGGACTGAGAGATGAACTTGGCGTTGCTCCCGGATTGGGCGGACAGAGACACGAAGATCGACTTCAGATCCTCTAGCTCCTGGGTGGAGAAAGCTCTGTGGGTATGCAACGAGAGGAAAGAATCAAGAACATGGTGGGGAGACGAGAAGCGAAGAAAAGAGAAGAGGAGAGGAGGCGGCAGCAACTCACCGGCTTGCCGTATCCAAGAGTGGATCGGCTGGCGGCGACTGGGCGTTGCCCATTTGATCCGCTTTCTTCTTCTTCCTCCTTCAGGCTTTGGCTACTGCTCGACGCGTATCGAGCGGTTCGGCTGGAAAAACGGAACCAACCGCGGTTCGGCCGACTCGTTGATTCGACGGCTCAACGAGTTTATTGTTTTTTTTTTTTAGGATCCGCGTGACCCATTCCCTAAAATTGAATTATTAAATTACTTTAAAACTTAAAATATAATTAATTAAAAAATACCTCAAAATACGTTCTTAAAATACTATTATACCCCTTCATTTTACTTATAAATTCTCAGTAAGCATCCCTTAATTGTTATATCATTATTCTATTAGATAAATTAGGACTAAAATATTCATAAATATATAAAAACTCTATGAAAAAAGATTTAAAAATTAAAAAAAATAAAACCCTTTTAAAAGTAAATATATTAATGCATTTTATTTGAAAGTACTATTTCCTCACCTTTGTTTATTTTTTTTTCTTCCTTTTTTTTCATTTTATATCGAGATAATATAAAAAAAACATACATAATTTTGAAGTGTGACCTTCCACAATATAATTTTTATTTTATTTTTTAAAAAAATAATTAAACTATATAATATAAATATAAATTTTTTAAAAAAAATTATCCTATTTATATCAATATATTGCATGTCATTTTCAGATTTCATTTCATTAATTAAATTTTAAATTGGATGGAAAGAAAGAGGGAAGAGACAGTAATACTGCCGCATAGAAATAAAATTAACCATCCTCAATTATGTTGTCTTGGACACTAATTTAAAGATCTTAACTAATTATCTGTTCTCTAATTTCAGGGGCATATTACTGAGGCATGGGCCTGAAAAACTCTTTGTAACTAATGGCCATTGATTAATTAGCCAACATAAGAAATGTCCTTGCAGACTAACCATTAATTAAAATCTAATAATTCGTGCAGATACCATCATCTGTCTTCTGTCCTCTCTGCTAAACACTTTTAATTAATTGTCATGCATTCAGTAAAACATATGCAGTAGGTCCCTAGTGTGTATTTAATGCCCACATGACCCGGCCAGCGACCAACGGTAAGCCGGACCGGAGGGCTGGTTCATCTCCTGGACCGGTTTTGCAGGCAATTATTATAATTATTGTGGAAGCGCCACAAGCTGCCCTGCCCTCTCACGAACTCTGATCGCCCGCCATTAATGCGCGCTTCGAGCTCGTCTCCCGGGAGAGCCTTCTAGTTAGTCGTTACGCACATTTCCCTTTGTTATGATCGTTTGATCAGCGTTCATGGGCAAGAAGCTCGGCCTTGGCTCCTTCTTACTCAAGCTCCGACAAGCGCCGCCGCCGTGGCCCTCCTGCAGGCAGCCGAAGACGGAGTCCTTCCGGGACGTTTCGGTCTACAAGACTGTTAACTCGGTCTACTTCGACTCCGCCGAGTCCTGCTTCACTCGCCCGTCGACCTCGGAGGCGCGGGAGAGCTTCTCCGCGGCGTCGGAGGAGGCGGTGGTGCCGCTGCGGCCGGCTGACCGGATCTTCTTCCGGCGGTCCGGGGACACCAGTTCGATCCTAGAGGAGGCGAAGCCAGTCGAAACCTGCGACGAAGACGACGCTGCGCCGCCGTTTGAGGGCGGTGTCGCGCTGGCCGTGAACTCCGAGGACCCCTACAGCGACTTCCGGCGGTCGATGGAGGAGATGGTGGCGGCGCACGGCCTCAGCGACTGGCGGCGCCTCGAGGCCCTGCTGGTCTGGTACTTGAGGGTCAACCGGAAGAAGACGCATGGGTTCATCTTTGGGGCCTTCGCGGACCTGATCGTGGCCCTCGCCTCTTCCCCTGCGTCCTCCTCCAATTCATTTGAGGTTGCAGAAATCAAGGAGCATGAATCGAGCGATTCCAATTAAATGCTTCTTTAATCTGGAATATCGAAGAGATTACGATCTCTCCCTCCTCTGTTTCTTCTCCCCTGCTAATTCTATTTCTGAGTTCCCAAATCCTGTGGAGTTTGATCATTCTGAAGCATTTCCAATGCACATTGTTGGGGTTCAGGGAGTCAGTGTTTCCGATCCAATATATGGATGGATATTCTTCGTCGATTCAAAGAAATTTCATTTCGAGTATGGCTGACTGAACTCCATGTTCCATGCTCATTAAGTGCATCGCATGATCATTTAATTAAGCTAACCATCTCTTAATTAGCTAAGACAACAGAGTAATCCCAACAGTCGTGAGAAATGATAGACGTTAGCATGTCTCTTAATAATTATAATATAGAACTGCAAGTTGTTTGTAGATAATTTGGAAACCACAGATCGCTTCAACAGCAGATCATGACAGCAACTCACACTGTTCATGGGGCTGAGGTTTCGCTGTGAGCCATGCACAACAAGGCTGATGCATCAACATCAAATCCATGGCGGATCCTTCTTCAGTATGAGACCGGAATGAACTATTGTTGTTGTTGTTGTTGTTGTTGGATGGGTAAAAAAAAACATGATCAGTTGGAAAAGGAAACAAATCCTATTAATGAGTGGTTGAGTCGAACAGTTGCTTGTCATCATAGTTACTCATCATCTCATGCGAACAACTCGATGATGCATGGCTTTCTTCTGCAGGACTGAATAAAATCAAAATGGTTCTTTTGAGATCTCTGGAGAAGCTGCCTGACAACTCAGGGGCTCAGATAATAAATTACAGTCGAATCTACCATCATCCATGAGCTTTAATTACTCGGTCATTCATGAGCTTCCTCCTCCCTCTTTGCTCTCTACTATCCCCATCGATCATTTTTTCAGCCAAATCATATATAGGAGTTGATCATACAAAATATAATAACAAGTTCTCACTGCAACATATGTATGGGCATGAATGAATCTTCAATGTATCTTCTTCTTCTTTTGAGTTGGAGAAAGACAATTGTATTAGAGCTTCTCGATCGTCTGTGTCAAGAAGAGGGAAAATTCTTTTACAATCAATACTTGTTGGGGCAAGGACAGTTTCAATGTTTCACCCTTCAAGAAGGCCTAGGCAGTAGAGTAAGGTTCACCCCATTCTATCAACGTAGATCTCATGCAATCCTAGCTCCTCCTCTCACCTAACACATACTAGTAAATGCTCACTCACGGTTTATTTGTTGTTAGATGTAGTGATCGACTTGTTTCTTCTCAAGGATACTCGTATGGCTAAAGAAAACTCCATAAGATTTTCTTGTGATCTACTCTTGAAATATGTCAGTTAGAAAGCCACGACTAAGTGGTTTAGCTTCAGCTTCACGAGTATATATCTGATTAAGTGGATGCATGCATGAAGATGATGTGCCATCAATTAATATCTTGCACCTTGATTGCTTGAACTTGAATTTATGGGAGAGACCACCTCGTGCAACTCCATCGCTGAGGATCTATCTATCCTCGAATGATCCTTGATCCACCTTAATTTGATGTCCATTAGGAAGTCATTGAAAATCTATTAATTTAGAGTATTCTTTCTATAGTCATTAGCTCATTAATAATTCTTTTATATCTTAATTAAATGCATCTTGAATGTGCAATGAGTTAATTCCTTATTAGATTTTACTTAGATGTGCTCTCGTGTTTGGCTTCAACCGAACTAAATTAATTTGAAATTTCCGTTGGATACGGTTGATTCAGAAGTGTTTTTTTTAAATATCAGTTACTTTGATTAAATTAATTAAATGATAAAAAATTATATTTAATTTTTTATTGAACAATTAAATTCTTATTGAAAAGCTTTAATATATATTTGTGTGTGTGTTTAAAATAATTGATAATTCAATTTTAATCGAATACTTATCTCTATAACTAATTAAATGAGCTTAATTATTTTATAGGTCATTCTTATCATCTCAATGCTATCTAGATCTATGTTTTTGTTTAGCCCTTTATAGTTTTTTCTCTTAGTGCTAGCATCGTATCAAAATTTGATATGGGAAATACGTATCCATCTATATCCTCCAATAGCTAGGAAAAGTGAATTCCATCTTATAATATAAAGGTGTGTGGTTGGAGAAGTATACTTAACCTTCTAAATAACTAAACATTGTTTAATTAGCATGTTAGCCATTTAATTTGAGTATCTCATTTTGATACCAATTGTTAAATCGATGACTATCCATTTGGAAGGAATAGCCGATCGATGTGTGTTTCTTGTTTGATTTTTGAAATATGTCAATTATATTCCATATCGCTAATTAACTACTCTTTTAAATTAAACATTAATAAATAAAGTAAAATGATGAAGCACTCTCGTAGACACTCGATCAAGAAAAGCCTCCACCCAAAATGAACCATCAAGATCTTATACTCGCTTCCCATGACAAATCTTATATAATCGACTTAAGTGATCTCTCATAGATGTTAGGGAAAACGTCTAATAACTCGAAGCATATATTCCAACACTAGTCGCAATTTGTATACGGTAGAAGATTTAATTTTCATGCACTTTGATTATTTATTTATTTTTCTCTCTTCATTTATATGTATATCCTTCTCTTACTCTTGCACCATGCATCTTGCATCTTTCTTAAACTTCCTTCGGACTAACAAAGTGATGACATGCATGTTAAACAAAGTGTACTAGAAAAGAAAAGGTTATATAAGTCATAACAAATATTAAATAATTATTTAAAAAAATATTTTTAATTAAGAAACAATTAATATGTGGTAGTTGAATTCATTTATATGGTATTGAATAAATAGTGTTGCTTACATCCCTCTTG
This sequence comes from Alpinia galanga, assembly GCA_037177395.1. Taxonomy (NCBI): domain Eukaryota; kingdom Viridiplantae; phylum Streptophyta; class Magnoliopsida; order Zingiberales; family Zingiberaceae; genus Alpinia; species Alpinia galanga. Next base: position 3,369 of record JBAMHZ010136984.1, on the reverse strand, counting down.
GTCATGCCTACTACAGAAGGGAACTCTCTAGCCTAGTCAGTATCCTCAGAGAGTTAAATTTCTCTCAATAGTCGAGCAACTCCGAATAAATATTATGCAGTAATGATTTTGGGATTAATGCTCCAATGTGATATATATTGTATGGAATGAATATAATGATCGATCATTAACGTATAACTAGGAGTTAATAGCCATGGCTCACAAGGTTCTTGTGTAGACTAAAGGATGATGCGGTTTCAGTTCCCTTAGCTTAAAACCATGGTTTCCATGTGACCGGCCACCACCAATTCAGTGGGTCTCTCGTGAGCTCTTCAAGTTAAGGCAGTGCCCCGACGCTAGTTCACTTTGGAATTCAATTCCAGAGGCAGCTGCTGTGTTAATTGTGAGATGGGGACGTCACAAAGTTAATGCCTTTGCAAAGGTGAAATTTTTATTTTTTATTTTTCACTTTGCTGGACATGATCATCAGGATGCTGCTCGTGGATCCACATTTGCAATATTCTTCATACAAAATCGATGAATAACGTTTAATTAAATGTTGTCTTTCATCCAAGCGTTTAAATTGAAGGCTAAAACTGCATCTTTCTGTTTATTGTGATTTGTTACTTACATGGATATCAAAATACGTTTTGTGTCACCTCTACATAAGCTAGGATACCAGTATTTCAGGTGTCTGAATTTGATTTTCTTCTGACTTTTAAAATATTCATCATCCCATTCAGAATTCGAATTTTGATTCTCGAGATAAATCTCATATATTTGAATTGGTGGTAGGGTTTAGGACAATTGCATTAAGATAAAATACAAGTTTTTCAATTAGAGTGTTATTACTATAAACAACATGTAATATTTAACATGAGTATCATGTAAATCTTGATATTCTGATCTCTATTAATTTATTTTTCTAAGTAACTTGTTCAATTTGAAGAGACAATAATTAACTTAGTTGGTCAGGACTTGGAAGTTATTTATCGTATCTATTTTTTTTCCTTAAAAAAGAAAAAAACTGACTGGATTGTTGAATTAGTGCAGCCATATACTGTGAAGAAGAAGCATGCTCGGAATCCCAAAATCTAAAGCAGACAGTCAAACAGATCGCAAATGCTAAAATCTGCAAGCCCAAAGTAAACGATCAGGCACTCCTCTTGTTCCTACGAAGTTAATTAGCGTCTTTGATTTTGAGGGGATTTGAGATCCTGTCACCACCCAGTGGAGTTAGTGCATGCGCCAGGTGGTAGCAGGATCTCAACTCAGCTTCTTTGGCCGTCGGGCTCACTGCCGGCGACGGAGCGGTGCGGAGGAGGACGGCATCGAGGGAGAGGTAGTAGAAGAGAAGAGGCCGCTCCAAATCTCGGCGAAGGCGCGGAGGATCAGGTGGTGGTGCCGAGGCGCGTTGAGGGCGAGGAAACGGTGGAGCAGGTCGCGCAGGTCCTCCCAGGCATAGATCTCCATCTCTAAGATCATCTGCAGCATCGAGTCGCGGAAGTCCAGGAACGGGTCCGATGACTCCTTCACCACCGCCACGCTCCCTTCCACCACGCCCTTCCTCGGCGCCGCCGCCGCCTGCTTGCTCTTCTTCCTGCTCGGCTTTCGTTTGCCGCCCTCGGCGGCGGCAGTCTCTTTCGGCCTCTCCGGCGATAAGTTGCAGCGGGAGGTGGAAGAGGAGTCGCCGGCGGTTGTCGCGGTGAAGCTGCTGGTTCCCCAGTGGGAAGCGGTGGTCGAAGGAGATTGGAAGCTGCCACTGTCTTGAGGCTTGGGTTTCGTCGAGCAGGAGAAGAAAGATCGAAGCCTTGGCCGGCGGCAGCCGCATCCCACCTCAACCACCACCGGATGCCGCAACAGGAACTTTCTCGTGCCCGAAGCCATTGTAAGCGCAAAAAGATACGATCTTTATCGGTGGCCGGAGGATAGGCGAGCGAGAAACCACAAAAAGCTTGGATTTATTTGCTGGGCATGCATCAGCGGCGAAAGCTCAAAAGGTAAACTGAGGCGGCACAGAACAGAGTAGGGCAGACGTTGATGGTGGAATTGGCCAGAGGAGGAGGGAAAACGAAGTGCCGTGTTGTTCGCTTTCCGGTTCAAGGAGCAGCAGCTTTTTGCATTTTAAGGAGAAGATTGCGATTAGACAGGACTTCGTTAAACAAGGAGATGGAGGTAGAGTTAATTGCCCACGTGAAGTCAATAAAGACGAACCTCTTCCTGTTGCACAAGGCATTTTTAATGAGATTGATTGAATCTTTGGGACTGCTGAAGGAACTGAAACCTGAGGAATTGAAAGCAAGATTTAAGCGCAACCAGTAAACTTTCTCAGCTCATTATGCTTTTTTGTCCTGTCCCTGTTCTGTTCGGTTCTTTTCTGCTCTGTAAATAAAGAGTCTGTGATCTTCGAATTCTCTCTGTGTTAAAACGGCACTAAGCTTACCTCGTCTGAAGAAATTTGATATTTTCAGTTTCAGAAGAAGTTTCCCAATCACGAGTATAGGTAAAGCATGACAGTGTCATATTTTTCAGAAGAAGAGTCTGTGATCTTCGAACTCTCTCTCTATGTTAAACGGCACTAAGTTTACCTCGTCCGAAGAAATATGATATTTTCAGTTTCAGAAGAAGTTTTCGAATCACGAGTATCGGTAAAGTATGGTAGTGTCATATTTTTATTAATCAATTAAAAGTTAAAATATATAAAAAAATATCATTGAGTCAAGATATTAAAATGATTTGACTAAAAGGAATGAATATCTAGTTAAATGAGAGTAGCCTACCTAAGAAAATAATTACCGAGCTAATTAGAATTGATTCGGCTTCAAAAAAAAGTAGACTGAGCAGAATGAAAATAGTCCGGGGTAAGTAGAACAACTGAGCTGAATGAAAACAGTTTGGGATAAGTAGAATTATCGAGCTGAATGAAAACAACTTGGGGTAAATAGAATTGATGTGCTAATGCGAAATGACGCAATCTAAAAGAAGGAAGCACCGAGTCCATTGAAAACAGATGTGAAATGGCGCAATCTAAAAAAGGAAGCGTCGAATCCATTGGAAACAGATCGACAGAAGAAGAGAAATCGTCAAAACCACATAAAATGGCTCAGCTAGAGAGAGTGATTGTTTAACTGATGGAAAATAGCTCGGTAAAATATAAAACGACTTGACTAAGAAGAGAAGATACATTTAATTAAAAGGAATAGCTCAGAAAGCAAAGGATCCATATATAATGGTTCGATAAGGAGGAAAAACCTTTGTCTTCCATAAGAGGAACCACATAAAGATTCCTTTTTATAAGCGGGTAGAGTTCATACCTTTAAGACTACTAAAGGGTCAAGGGGACCATCATATGTGTATTATCATAACTGAATGAGGACCCTTCACATCATT
>JBAMHZ010136876.1:0-15615 GCA_037177395.1 Alpinia galanga | reverse complement strand
ACCGAAAACAAACATAACGATAAGAATGAACTCAAAACATACTAATGTCACAAACTTTAAGAGGGTGATCAAGGCTTTCAGATTTTATGGCCTTAAGACTAAATTGATCTAAACCATTTAGATCCCAAGTAGAATCTGAATTAAGAGGAATTTACAGATCTACAATCCCATTCTATATTTTCTTCTAGGTCCCGATCTGAGGTGAGACCCAGGAGGCGCTCATCTCATGTCCACTTTCTAATCACTTCAAATTCACTTTTTAAAGGGGCTCACAAATTGGTTCATCATTTTTAGAGAGGTTCAAAAATTTGTCTATCAGATTCAAAAATTAGTTCAAAAATAAGAGTAAGATGTAAGGGCATCTTTTTTTGAAGCTCGATTCAGGCCATCAAAATCTCATATATGACACTATTTTACTCTTTTGTAAGATCTCAATCCAAATAGACTTCACAAAAATGGACAAATTTCTTTTTATCCGCATTTTAAAACTTGATTATGGCTGAATATTATTTGAGAAAAATTTTGATTATATGAGATAATTTTCTTTATACTCTAATTAGAAAAGTATTGTTCATCCATCTACTGTTACTTATTACAGAAATACAACACTAAGAATTATAGTTGCATTTTCATATATTTTCTCTATGTAGATATAAATATATGACAAACTAATACATATGATAAATATCAAATATAGTTCTTAATTTAAATGTTACAATCCTATGATTTGAAGTTAGTTGCATGATGTTGAAATTCAATTCCTAAAGCTGATAAAAACAAGTATATTCATACAACACAATCAAACACAAGAAATCATTACAAGGACATGAACAAAGTTGACATTTCAGTAAAAAAAAAAAATGATTATGCAAAAAAAGAAGAGTAATTTATATGTAAAATAAATGATGAATATACTTATTCCAGGCACTTCTCCATCATTGACTATTTCAAAGTTTTTATATGTGTATCCCATAAAGTTCAAATCCTTGGATGAAAGCATCTGCAACAGTAGAATCACAAGGTAATGGAATTGCTGGAAGCATAAAGTACTTAAAACTTGCTTGTTAAGAATGTTTTAGGGTTTATATACTTTAAATTCATTAAAAAAATTATGGTAGATGTTCTTGTTCTACCTTTCTCCAAGGGCCTGACTTTGATGAAGATTGAATTTGGTTGCCAGACTGCAAGAGATTGACAGGGAGAGACATGCATATCAAATTTCAGAAGATCCAATTGTTCAAACAAAATTCAATATCCAAGGTACCTCTTCGAACTTTTCGAAGTTTTGGGTATCCAGTTCATCTTTCACTTCCGGTATAAATGCTGCCTCCATTTCATAAAGTTTGTCCCACTCAACACCATTGAACCAAGGGTGATCCTGATGTAGCAAAACTACCCCTTGTTATAACCTCTCCCATGGAGTCCTTTAAACTTATTCATGACCAAAAGCCAACCTTTATCTCATCAGAACCTTTCGTGCCAAGTCGTTGTTCAACATTGCACAAGAGTCTATTGATTAAGTCTTTTGCTTCAGGAGATAGTTTTGCTTCTTCAGGGAACTTCAGGTGTGTTCTCCAATTAACTATCTGCATATATTAGTTCAAAACACTAACTAGACTCTCAACTATATTTGTTGTGTTGATTTTTGTTATTATTTTCGTTAAGTGCCCTACCTAGGAGAAAATTCAGCTTCAGCCACTGAGTAAGATTTCATAGCAAAGGTATAAGGAATAAGAGCTAACCTTTCTGCAGGTTGCCATAGGTTCATCAGAATAAAATGGAGGATAACCGATAAGCATTTCATACATGATGGCTCCTAGTGACCACCTATGAGAAGAATAGAAGGCAAACACTAGTGAACAAAGAAGACCACCATCTGATGCGAGATGAATTGGCGAAAAAAAAAATGAAGCAAATTGTCTTACCAATCACATTCCACCCCATAACCCTTCTTCAGTAGAACTTCTGGAGCAATGTAGTCAGGTGTACCAACTGTAGAGTATGCCTGAAGAATTCATAGCAATGTTAGAGATGCCTAGATCTTAGATACTTGTGGTTGAGAGGATCAAATTGCATCGCGTATATGTAGATCTTGGATACTTTTTAATTTGACTCTACTAGGATAGATACTCCGTTCACCACCGCAGAGTGCCCTTTGAAGATCGAAATCAGTCTGCCTAGAATCTGGAAATCATCACCCTCACTGTAAAATCATCGTCTCCCTCGTGATAGAGGCAATACAATTTTGCTTTGTGTGCAACAGAAAACAACCTCCTTAAACATATATACCAAGATGAAGAATGCAAACACACAAGAAAAGTGACAGGAGAGTCATTATGGTTCAACCTAAAGCTTCCTCTACCAATAGAATTTAAGTATATATGATAAGTTACAAAGAAACCTGGATGAGCCACTGCTTAAACTATGTGCAAAAGCACTCAAATATAAACCAGTAAGTAGCTTGGTTATATTTATTGTATCTAAAAGACATTATAAGGTTTCCAATACCCCCAAAAAGCTGTGAAAAAAGCATTTTATCGATAACTGACGACAAAATTTCATTTACAGGTTGTGAAGAATGCCATAAGATGAAATCATATAGTTTTAATCTGATGATTCTTAGACACAATCTAAGTTTCTTACCAATGACCTCCTATTCTTTTGCCAGTGCTCTAGCTGCTCCTGTTGAGTACGTTTCGGTAAAGATGGCTGTTCACTAAGTTGTGGAGAACAACTAGAGTTCCTTCCACCATTAGTGTCCTTCTCTTGCAAATTTGGGAAATAACTGCAATGCAATGGCTTACACAATCCAAAATCTGAAAGTTTAAGGTGGCCATATCTGTCTAGTAGTAGATTATCAGGCTTTATATCCCTGAAAAGCAAATTTTACATGCTGATTAGAAAAGATGATAATTCAGATACATATCCATGTTAAGCTGTAGTAACCTGTGAATGTAATTGTGCTTATGAATAGACTCAATAGCTAGAACTGCTTCACCAATATAGAATCTAGCTTCATCCTCTGTCAATGTATCCTTTCGCATAAGCAATGTCAATCATATCACCACCAGGTAGATACTCCATAATCAGATACAAGTAGTCATTGTCTTGGAAGGAGAAGTATAGCTTCACTATGCAATTTCTATCGACCTCTGCTAGAAGATTCCTTTCAGCTTTAACATGTTCGACCTGGCCTCGACGTAACATTTCCGATTTCTTAAGCTTTTTCATTGCATACACATTACCAGTGTCTTTCTCCCTACAGACCCAGACCTGCAGGATGGTTTTCACAAGGAGTTACATGAACATAATAGCTGAACTGAAGTACTTATTTAATGGTAGTTTAGTTTTTCAAATGATCAAAGAGGATGGCCGTTACCACGCTATATAACCTAAAAGAATGGTGAGTATAAAAGAAGATCTTCCTCAAATGGTCAATGAAGTATCCACATGCTTTAAAAAGATGTGCTGTTCGACAAAATACGCAAGGAACATTCGAAAATCGCATTGCATACCTCCCCAAAAGCACCTTTTCCTATCACTGTGAGTAGTTCAAAGTCATCCACTCCCATTCTGTGCCTTTGAAGCCGCATATACTCGGTCTCCTTCTTCTCAAGATACTTAAGAATATTGAGTTGTTCTTCTTCCGAAACATCAGAATCAGCTAGCTTCTTTTCAAGACTACACCGTCTGTAAAAGATATATACAATTTGCTGAAAGATTCAAAGGGTATTTATCAAGTGCTAGTTGAATATTCATGTAAAGGAATTCAATTCAAAACATCAAAGTAGACATACAAAGGAAAACTATGTTGGTTTAGAAGAACATTCACTATTGTTGAAGGACACAAATTTGGTTAGGATCCACTTTTGTATATACCAATTGACTATTGCAAGTTCTACTGCAATCTTTTACATTATGGCATAACAATCAAAATAATATCGATGACCGACATGAGCCCACTCGGACCTCTTCTTTAGTCCCCAACCCCATTTCCTCTCCCAATCAACACCCTTTTATCCCATTTGTTCACATTTTATTCACCAACTTATTTTCACTTGAATATCTTTAGGACTAACAACATTAGACACAATTAAAAACAACATAACCCAAATATACAAAAGAATTGACACAAATTAATCTATTTAAATAACTAACCCATTACAACTTCATTTGGTTCAGAATCAGAAACTTTGAATCAATTTATCATACAATAAACAAGAAACTAAATTAAGCAAGCAGAATTTTTTTTTTTTTTTGAAAAAAAACATTCCTCTTGTATCAAAACCACACCTTTCCTTGCGTTCTTGCAAATTTTTCATCTGTTCCTTGTAATGATTTTCTATGTATTGTTTCGCTGCAGCTACCCTTTGCCTCGTAGCACTGGAATGCTCTTCTTCATAACTCTCATCGACACCATACAGTCCCTGCTCTTTCTTCTTTGAAATTTTTTCTCTTTGCTGGAGTTTCTGCAGCCAACTCCTGGCCGAATCCATCCCCTTCCACAATCCAACCAACTGGACGCGTAAACAAGATCAGCATGAACTAACACGAGATATGCGAGCGTTCATTCTTCCTGAACAAAATTGCTTCTTCCCTCTAAACGTATCCATTCGACAAAGCATTAGGCAAATCAAAAGGTTGAGAAGAGGAGCGCAGGGGGCTACATAATGGACGTAAAGAAGAGAAGAGGAGGAGGGAATTGAAATGGAGAGGGAGTTGGCAAATACTTCGGGGGATGAATCGATGGCAACCGCACAGGGAGAATTAGGAAGGTAAATAATATGGGAGGATGGGAAAACATGTGACAGCCATTTTGTATAACGTTTTCCGCTTCACAAAAACACAGTCAATATTCTATATACGAATTTTTTAGTTTGTTTATTATATTAGAATGCCATTTTTTTTAATTTTTTTTAAAAAATAAAATGTTGTATAGTGTGTTTCTTAAAAATTCTAAAATACAATAGTTGAGCAAAGAAAAGAATCCAAAGGTATATTTGGTAATATGTAATCTGTCTTATGATGTAATTCAGATTACAAAACAAGTTATATATCTTGTAATCTGGATTACGGATTAAAACCTATATAATCCAGATTACATTACTTTGTTGGCTAAAATCTTGTAATCTAGCAGCGGTGCCCGGTGACCGGCGATGACCGGCGACGACCGACGGCGGCTAACGGTAAGAATGAATACCAAACAACCGAATGTAATCACTCTTGTAATCAAAAATTACATTACAAATCGTAATAAAACATAATAATGTAATACATATTTCATTACATTACAATATATCAAACGCAGTCTTAGTGCAACGATAATAATAATCAGTAATTAAATTTGTCAAAGTGAAATATTATATTTTAACATTTTTTTAAAGTTTTATGTTGTATGAATAAAGTTGTATTTCTTGAACAATACATCCTCAATTGGCAACTTTAACTAAAGCTCTTCCAAGTGAAGCACACAGAAACATTTCAAGCATTAAATTATTATTTTGATTATTTTTGAAAGAAGGATTTTTTTTATAACAATATGAATAATTAAAAGCACCCTTTTAACATTTTGAGCAGATATATGAAAAATAGATACAAGGAGCAATCACCTAGACTTTTGACAATTAAAAACAGTCATGGATAATGAAATTAGTCGATCAGAGTCAAACCCACAAAAGATTCATCCAAAATCACAAAGTTTATACATAGTTGATACACATGTGCTAATGTCAGTTATTATTTTTTTTCCTAATATATTTGAATTGGATGAACATAACAAGAAGCATAGATTTTACGATGGAGGTAAACAAGAAACATAAAATTTCTATATGGTGTAAGCTTCGCATTTTGAATGCTGAGTGAAGGTAATCCATAGGCCCCTCCTGCAAAGCAAGAGAGTATTCACACATCATGTCGAACGAATCATGGAGGAGCAGCTTTCAATGGTTTCTCAGGGCAGCCATCCTCTTCTCAATATCATCAACCTCATCGCTGCTAAATATCATGTGTGCATTAAAAACATAACGTCAGGATATCAAAGAAAGCCAAAGAAATGTAAATACAATTATCAACATGATCAAGTTGTGTTTATCCAGACTATTATATTCAGCTACATGGTTATCCTTTGGTTGAGTTCTCGGTAATGTTATATGACTAGTAATTTGACAAGAAGATGAGCTTATGTTTGTAGTATAAAAAGAGTTCAAAAGGACATCAGAAGGGTAAACCTCTCAGCATTTTGAGCATTCTTCAGTGAGATTCTTCCTTTTGGAGCAGATGACAACTGCAAGGATGTTTATGCGTCAGAGTCTGAACTTAATTAGGAGTAGCCACCAAAAGTATCAGACACCAAAGATACCAACCTGAGATGCAACGTCAACACCAATTTCATCCAACACCTAAGAATATGAGAAAATTCGAAAGAAATCGAAAGTTAGCAATGTGGATAATATGAAAAAAAATCTATTGGAACAGCACAGAAATTGCCTGATTCTAGTAGACTTAAAATACCAACAAGAAATAAAGCATACCTGACTTGTCAGGTCTTCAATTTCATCTTCAGCCTCGTCATTGTCTAAAACTTCATCGATGGTGTCTGACATCATCTCACTCTGAACTCAAAAGTGAAAATATAAAGGCATCAAATTCATGCCTACATTGGTTACTATGGAAATGCTATCCAAAGAGAAAGATGGAAAGAATGCAGAATGAACAGGAGAGAAACCCAATATATTCATCCATGTATTGTATTTTTCAATTTTTATATCAAGAATCAGACACTAGAAACAGTTTAGTAGGAAGAGGATATCACCTACATTTCTGAATCTATCTAATTTGTGAGAACAAATAAAGCCTAAGAAGAAATCAATTAAACAGAGAAGGCTTTCCTATAGCTTACTAGGAAAAAAGATACTTTAGAACTACAATTCAATTTTGGTACATTAAGTGAATTTTTTTATTAGAAAGGGAGGCTTAGCGCAACAATAAAGTTACTGTCTTATGATCTAAATCATAGGTTTAAATCCTAAAAACATCCTCTTGCAAAGCAGGATAAAACTACCCCACATGATGGAAAATTCGTACACCAGACTGTCCTTTTTTTTAAGTGAATTTTTTGATCGGAGCTATAGAATCTGGGATAACTCTCGCAACAGTAGTCCGATTACTTTCAAAACCTACCCAAATAAAAAGTTGGCAAAAAGGAAGTTACATTTTTATTTCACCAAACAAGAATTGGAGTTTATTCATGAACGATATCCTTCTTTCAAAATCTGATTGCAAAGAATGTTGAGGAATGCTAATTAGCACAACTAATGACTAAAATGTTAATCTGATACTGATCTCTGTTCTATCCTTCTATGGACCTCTCACCTAGTATACCATGCTGTACTGCCTGTACTGACTGCAAAATGATAATTTTTTTTTTATCTTCAAAGGCAAGGCATAATGACTCGAATCAACGGATACAAGATGGTATTCATTCCTATACTGAACATACTGCATGGTAAAACAGTTTCACCTACTGGTCTTTCCTTGGCCTAGTAATACTGCCCTCACGGCCAATACGGTATATTGAACCCTGAGGGCAACAACTATGCTACAACTAATAGAAGTGGGAATTCTTGATTAAACAAAGAACTGATCTTATCAGGAAAAAAAAGAAAAAGAGAAATGTATATACTGTCATATCCATTTGGGCTGACTGTTTTTGAAATTCTTGCATAACCTTCATTTGCTTAGCAGGTTCCATTTGCTGCAGAAAACAAATGGCATTGTAAGAATGAAACCTTTCTAGACACCACAATAGATATGAATTGGACATCTGTTACCATAGTGAAACCGAAATAGTTTAATTTTCTACAAATGCCTTAGAAAAGTCAAAAGTTTTTTAAGACCTTATTCATTGCTCCCATTGCCTTGCTTGCACCTTGCATGCCAGCAGCAACTGAGGAGGTGGCATACATTGCCTGAAAAGTCAATAATATACTTTAATCATCATATTCATGTTTGTTCAAAGATTTGGATAAATAATAGAAAAGAGTAGTTCTTACTTGTGTGTGAGTTGCTATACCCCTCATTTGAGCTCGGCTACCTTGCAAATTTGAGATTTGTTGCCTTAAACGGATAAGCTGACGGGCTAAAATTTTTGTTGCAGCCTGGAAAGGATGTCATTACGGAAATGCAACCATCATTTTCGAGATCAAAAGGAGCTGCTTCTCTACTGACCATGATAAACATATATTTTAAGAATCTTTAGAAGAGGTTGATATCCTTACATCATTTCCAGTTTTTGCAGTCCTTTTTATCTCAGCAACAAGCTTTTTTTCCTGTCATTGTTCAAGCTTGGGTCAGGGCTTTGTTAATTATCACTTTTAGAGTATTTAAAGAAATTCTGAAATCCCAAGGTCCTATTTAGTTAGGTTCAATAGTATTAAAGTAAATTATTCTATTATATTTAATCATAGGTAACATAAGGGAAATCTTGGCGTAACAGTAAAATTTCTATCATATGATCACAGATTTGAATCACAAAAACAACCTCTTATAATGCAGGAGAAAACTGTGTACAATAGACTCATTCTCGAGACCACACATTGGTGGAAACTTTATGCATCAGACTACCCTTTATATTTAATCATAGGTAACAATATAATAATAAATTTAGATTATTATTCAAACATATGCTAATTAAAAAAAAACTAATGGAATTAATTATATTATATTATAAGTATATTGTAGTATTAATATAATATTATAATAATGTTTATAATAAAATAAATCTTGTACAATTGTATTATTATATAATTTTGGGACTCTTCATCTACCCCTACTGCTCTAGGAACATTATAATTCTATTGGTCAAATGTAAAAAATTTTAGAAATAGTCACGTAAATGCCTGGATTCACATCCATATCAGATACTCATGTAGGTCTTTTATATTGATTATAATTGTATTATAATTGCATTATACAATGATATTGAGACCAAGTTGTGACTTCCTGGATAACACCAGTTGTAACTGTAGGGAATCCATCAATTCTCTTAAGTAGCTCAATAGTACCCTTGCTACAAAATAAGATTTTGTTAACCTCAGCAACTAAGAATTGAAGGAAACAGTGAAGGATCTTGCTATTAAGTTATCAAAGGAGAAACTTCAACTTATTCCATATGTTTTTTATTAGAATGAAGGGTGAAATCCATTCAAAATAATCCAGGAATAAGCCAGGAGGGAGAAAACAATTGAACATACCATTCTCCAGAACAGTATGCAGCTACACACACCGGTAAAATTGGCATTGGTTGATTTGGTTTCAAGATCAAGATTTTTTACAAAAACTTTGCAAGAAAAAATTTATTAAAGGTAAATTCAGTCAACAGGTGGAGGAACATACTTCCAACTGCAATGCTCCAATCTCCCTCTCAATGCCTAACAAAATTAAACAGAGATGGTTGAGCATGCTTTTGCATAAGCAAATAATAATGCAAATCACACATGAATATCCACATTAACTGTACACGCATAAAAAAAATTGAATATTAATTATTATTTCCAGTGGAAGTAGATGCATGCGCACAATTGCCAATAGCATTCTTATTTTTGTTCCAAAGGTTCAGAACGTGCACAGAAATGTTATAAAAGGAAAGTCACCAAACTGTGTCTAAGCTATGGCCTAAACTATGGGGGTGAAGCAAGCAAAGTACTGATGTGAATCTATGCCACAAAGTGCAAAGGATCAATCAATTTCTAGCCTGATCTGCTTCAGTAGCAATAGTAATCACAATTTCATGCACAAATTGCTAATGCAAAAGAACATCTTAACCATGACTTCAGACATCATAGCCAAATTGATTCACCATAACCTGGTGGTCTATGCATGTGGATCAAGCTTCATTGAAACAGACTGCCTGTTGGTGCCTTCAGATTTATGGAAATAGCAGTTGCAATCAAATATAACGTGTTAAAGTTGATTAGGTAATTACTTGTTCGAAAAGCTCAACCAATTTAGGAAACAGACTAATTTATATTTATTATAATGGAGACCACACTTGTCCATGTAGGGACTAACGAGAGTGACCCTTCTTGTTTCAACATACCCCTTTCACACCAACCATGACTCAGAGGTATGTAGGGACCTTTTTTTTTTGGCACAAGTAGAATTCAAACCTCAAACCTCCTGCTCTAATGTGTTGATTGGCTAACCATTTATCTTAAAATCGTGACTATTTAGGGAAAAAACCAATTCATATATATATCTATATAATCAATCAAAACACTTATCCATCTGGAACCATTGGGCATGAAGCCTCCTAGCTTCAAATAGATACGATGAAATCATGACATCCATGTGACAAGAAACATAAATACACATTTCAATCATATCAAAAAACAATTTGTCTGTATTATTTAAAAAGAATAAAGTTGAAAAGTCTTGAATGCCTAACACCTTTAGCTGGTTGCATTTTTAACATTTTACTAGGATGATGAAATCTAAATATTAATTATCAAGGAGGCTACTCCCTAAGAAAACTCAAGATAGAAACATCTTAAGAATCATTCCTAATGATAGGTTGCTTCTACATTGGTAATTACTCAAATCTCACAACAGCATTCAATTTAGGAAAACTACTAGCTTTGTCTTCATAGTTTTGAGGTATAATAAGAAAACTACCATTGAGCTTTAGCTTTGAAGTTTTACAATTTTTAGTGTTTCCACTTGTGGAGTCAAAGGTATTTGATTTATATCACATATTAGATGTAGTGTGTTTATCCCCATATTAATATTTAATCCTACTATGTTTAAGATTTTATCATGAGTATACATATATATATATATCTATTGTAATAAGTATCTCACTACAAAAGCAGTACGATATTATTCCTTTTCCACATTCAACTTGGTATCTGAGTCTCCTTCCTAGGGTTAAATTTTCAAGAGTCTTCTTCTAAGGGGAAGGCTGCCAATTTCAGTAAGATGACAACCACTTCCCTCATCCTTGCTTTCTTATTTCTCTCTTCAGCACAATTGAGATCTCTTGGTACACCATGAACTTCATCACCTCCTCCATCCTTCATGCTTAGAAATTCATCTTAAATCTTTTACTCAGCCTACAAGATTGTCCACAAGCACTTTGTTATGAATCCTTCACCATGACTGTAATGTACATCCACAATCGCAATATTCTCTCACAGCAATCAGCCTCACTTGTGCACGAGACTCCTCCATTTGCAACAAGCCTTCACACCCTCACCTTCTTGGTTGCATGCCTCCTCGACGTGATTCTCACTGCGAACAACATGTGAACAATGAGGCCAAAAAGAAACAATTGCATACGGTCATCATTCCTCCCAACTCCAAACAACTTTGCCTTCAAGTCTTCTCTTAAACATTTTTCTATATCCACAACCTCCTCTCTGTTCTCTAGCCTTCGTCTTTTCCAAGCAAATTAATTCAGGTAGAAGGAGAAGACTCAGTGACCTCTCTATTGCAGCTAGACGACCTTTCCATCGCAATTTCCCAAATACCTCTGCTTCCTCTATTCAGAGCTTCTGCATCCAAAAATATGACCAACCTCCTTATGTCCTTGTTAGATCCAACAACCATAAGCACATCTTTTAGCCCTGTAGCCACTTCTTTCTTCTTCAATCAGTCAGGCAGAAGATCCAATTACTTATGTTCAAATCTAAGGAAAAAAATTTCATTCTTATCATTTCCATTATCTGTAGTCTACATCCATAGAAAAACCAACCATCTTTTGCTGCCTTAGCTCTTCCAGCACATCCCATTTGGTCTCTTTGTGTGCTAACTATGCACTATTTAAAAGCCAAAAAAGACCAAAACAAAGAAAATGCCTATTCTCATTTTGCTACTTCTAGCAAAGAATTGAGTTGTGCTTTCCATCTCCAATGAAAATCTAAATAGAGAAAATGTCTTATTTTGCTATATCCAATGAAGGTTGAGTAGTGCTTTCCACCTGTGGTTAAGACCTAAATTGAGAAAAATGCCTTACTCTCATTTGCTATTGCTTTGAGGAGAAGCCACTCAAGGGAGTCGCTTCGGAGATTTTTTTCTTCTCGTTTAACTTTACCCTTTCTTTCTATCTTCTCTTTATCGATATGCTAATTGATCTAAAGTTAAACGGACCATTGGTTCCATTGTTTGTTAACTATTTAAGTTTTACTTTGCCTACGTCCAAGTATATTTCGTTTTCATTTCATTATCATAGTCAGTCTACATTTACTAGGTATGTAACAAGCTAAATATAGATATCATCTATCTGTACCTTAAGCTACATAAACAGTACATATGAAGATAGCATATATCGCATTTTTATAAATATAACAAAAAAAATCTAAACAGAGTGAAATTTCGCAAATAGAGCTTTCGAAATACCTTAAGCAACATAAAAATCATACCTCTGGCGGAGTTTGTTATCTCCCTCTTACTAGCTCGGAGAGCCTCTGCGGTCAAAACAAATTCAAATTTTATTAAGACCATTCACCAAAGGGAACAGTCGAAGACAAAATTTCAACTTTTTTTTTTCTGAAAAAGATAAGGCAGAGCCTCGTAAAGCAAAATTCATCATCGAACCCGACGACTTATTCCCAGTATTAAATTTTTCTTGACATCAATCGGATATAACACCTCAATTTCGACCTAATGAACTTGTGCAGAGGAATACAGAACGAATACAAATTCTATAAAGATAACAAACAGATCAATCCAACGAGACGAAAAAAGGGAGGGGGATTCACCTTTGGCTGTGGGCTTCTTGGAGAAAAGATTCATCCTTCCCAAAAGATTCGCCGACCGCCGATCAAAATCGGAGAAAAACTGAGGGAGAGCCGATGCGAGGTCGGGCGTAGTCTACACAGCCCTATCCTTAGTCGCGAAGAATCAAAAGAGTTATTTTACATTTTTCATTTTTATACTTGACAATATTATATTCTAAACCTATAATTTATAAAATATTGCGTTTCACAAAATTCCAAAATTATTATTTTATTTTTTATCAAAGATTATTTTAGACTTTATTTTGGTTTCTTTCCAAAAGAGACCAAACTCAATATATTAATTACAAATACCTCCTTCCCATTATATAGTAAAATAACAACATATTTAATGATTTAATCGAGTTAAATAAAATCTTTATATAATTTTCTTTTACTTAAAAAATATCCTCCTTCGGCTATTATTAAAGTGCTTCAGCATTGTAGTAAATTTAATTAAAACTACTTCAATTAAAATAATTTTTGACTAAATTAAAATAATTTTAACTAATATTTTCATGAAAGCTGTTTCACATAATCACATTGTAATAATTTTAAATAAAATTAATTTTACCACAAAATGTTCATTTTATAATTTTAAAACAAATTATATTTCATGACTTTAATTAAAATAAATAGATCACCCAAAAAAGTAAATAGCTACGGAAATTAAAAACCCGTTGATATTTTTTTTTATCGAATTAGCAATGAAAATTTAGTTCCGTCGTTAAATTTATAATGGAAATAAAATTTTATTGCTAAATTTAGTGACGATCATCGTGGCAATGAGGTTGTGTTATCCATTGAAAATATTCAATAGATTTTAGAAAATTAATAACAGAAATAATTATCTATTGCTAATTTAGTGACGAAATTAATTGTTCATTATTAAATTAGTGACAGAAATTAAATTCCTTCGCTACATTAGGGATGAAATTTAATCTCACCACTAAATTTAGCACGATCATGCTAAGGAACACTACGAGCAATGTTATATATTGGAAATATCTATGAGATTTTTAAAAATTAACAATGAAATTAATTATTCATTGCTATATTAGCGACGAAATTAATTATTTATCACTAAATCAGTGGTGAAAATTAAATTTCATCACTAAATTAGTGACAAAAATTAAATTATGTCACTAATTTAGTAACATAATTAATAGTCCATCGCAAATTTAATGACGAATTTATTGTTCGTCACAAATTTAACAATGGAATAAATATTTTATCACTAAATTATTGAAGGAATTAATATTTTAGCATTAATTTATGACAGATTTAATATTTTGTTACTATTGTAATAATTGAATTAATATTTGATCACTAATTCAGTCGCTAATCCTTGTATTTCTTGTAGTGCGTAAAATAAGGTGAACTCGACAATAACCATGTGGTATATGTAAACTTATATAGACCTGGTGGTCACTGTAGAATCTTTGTAACCTATTTGTGTGATTATATAGAATGCTATAAATTGCAGTAATTAAAATTCACAGTGAGTATTCAGTCATTTTTCACAATGCTTACGGCTGGTGAATGAAAAAATTGCATGAAATGATCTTTCGATCTCTTGCTCGCTGTCTAAATGATGATCACAGAATGAATTACCCTGCGATTCCACGAACTAAATTTCGACTGCACCTCAATGCTCTCCATTCACTTCTTTCTCTGGCAGCACTTCCGCACAAGAATACACACACTCCTTTTTCCCTCAACTTGGATGTTTCCACACACTTATCTACTCTTTTTTTTCCCACTAAAGGAAGGTAAACCTTCTCCTATTTTATATGAGAAGGGTGCCTTGGGTTACAAGGAATGAGTTGTGCGTGTGCTTGTTGCTTAACACTATTTTTTCCCTCAACTTGGATGCCTCCACACACTTGCCTACTCTTTACTCTTTTTTTTTTCACTAAAGGAAGGCAAGCCTTCTCGTATTTATAGGAGAAGGGTGCCTTGAGTTGCAAGTAAGGGATGGGTTGTGCATGTGCATGTTGCTTAGCAACGTGCACACAACGCGTTGCCTACAAGACCAATCGATAATCTCCCTTTTAGCCCCCACAAGTGTAGCCGAGTTGGTACTCGGACATATGCTTATAACATTGAAGCAGATGTCAATTCCTAAAGGTCTCTCTGAAAGCATGAACCATCTGCCTAGAAGGCCGCTCGATCACTATGATAAAAATTTATCTTTTTATAATAACTATGTGATTGATAGGTAGAAGCACTTGGGGTGAGCAAATCACATTTTACCATATGATATAGATCAATCGAACCAACCTATCTATAATTCCTAAACAATTGCCTCTCTCTCCTTCTCCCTTGAGCTATGATGCAATGGTAGAATACTCATGCAATCTCTCAAATATTCATATAGTCTGATTCTCAATTATAACACACTACATAATATTTTCTTTTATTGGGATGAAAAATAAAAAATCTTAAACTATTGGACTGTCTACTATGAACACTTTAATTTAAATTTACTTTGACGATCGATGAGAAAAATTAAATACCTAATACTAATTATATATATATAAGAATGATTTTCTATACAACTCTTGAGCATTCATGAGCACTTTTATTATCCACCATCCAATCTTCTAAGATTCAAGGGTTGAGCTATAGTACTCCTCCGATCAGATGGTAAATGATGAAGATACTCATGAGTGCTCACATAAGAGTTATATAAGAGTTATATAGGAGATTATTACTCTATATATATATATATATATATATAAACAATTAATACTGACAAGATTAGAAACGTGGACCTGATGCTCCCAAGATTCATATAGCAGTATAGCGTGACCATTCACGGTATGGAATCCCAAGAGAGGTA
>JBAMHZ010136768.1:0-15615 GCA_037177395.1 Alpinia galanga | reverse complement strand
GTGGCAGCCGGACGAGCAGTGGCAGCGGGCCGGTAGCGGCAGCGGTGGCCGGTGGCCATGTTCGACGGCTGACAGTGTCCGGCGGCTAATTTAATAAGAATATTTTTATTTCAAATGGTAAAAATTAAAGAATAATTTTGGAAATTTTTTTTGTATGACCCCGAGAATGAAGAAAAACTAAACTTCTTGAAGGTTTTGCTATTCCCCCGTGTATAACTATTTTGTTGACGTGACATGACATGACGTATTAGATATTCTTTATTACTTGATAATCGTTTAAATCCTTTATTAACAATTACCCTGAACTAAACGCACTTGGAGTTTTTTATTTGAAGTTGAGCACCTCTAGCACACTATATATATAAATATTCCTTTAACAAATACATTCTAAATATCAATTGGTTCGACCATTAAAGTATCAAATTTGTGTAATTGATTGATAATAGACGAGTACGAACAACATTAACACTCGACTCTTGTATGAAACATTGAGGAATTAAAAGTCATCCTCGTTGAAGGGCCTCATGGTTAGTGCAACAGTAAAGTTGTATAATAAAATAAAAGTCAATTTTCGAGAGTTGCAAGCTTTTTTGGAATGCCTCCTGCTGCGGATTCCGGACTAACCTACTAAAGCTGCAAGCGCTTCCTTGATTTACACAAGTGATTAATGAAAATCTATTAGGATTCCGATCTCTTCCAACTTAGCTATTAAAAGGGTGTTCCTGAAAAATTATAGGCCAGAACTAATTACCCTTAAAGATTAGTCAGTAAAAATAATAATGCATAAATCTACGAGAAGAGATGTAAAGACGATGCTGATGGAGAAAACCTCTTCGTTAGATATAACAGAGATGAACGATTTTGAAACAAAATTTTTCCTTTTTTCAAAAAAAAATTATAAGGAGTACTCTTGTAATAATAGAATATCAAGGGTGTTTTCAAAATCAGATAAAGCTCACCGAGCGGAGGGGGGTATTTTGAAAAATCGTCTAGCAATAAGTTCGGGTTCTCTTGAGGCAAGAAGATCAAAGTGCGAAGGCGCAGGACTCGCAATCCTACTTCCTCTACATGGAGATGAAGTCAAGGGGAATCCGACGATCTTCGCTCTCACTGTCCCTTCTCTTCGTCCTTCTCCTCGACCTATGCACAGCTTCTCCTTCCTCTTCGAATGGCGAGCTGCCTCCCCCCGGCGTCGTCTCTCGCATCGCCTTCGGATCCTGCTCTAACCAGAGTGCGCCGCAGGTACAGAAGTCTTATGTATTTCTTTCAAATAGCCATTGTCTCCAGTTTTTCAGTTGCGTAATTGCTTGTTTCCTCGTCTACATATTATTTTGTTTCTTTTTCAAAATAGTTACCTTCTGCGGAGGAATGTATGCTATTGATGCAATTACCGGTTTCTGCAGCCGATTTGGGATGCTGTTCTTGATTTCAATCCTCAGGTCTTCATTTGGCTTGGTGACAACATCTACGGCGACAACAAGCGGCCCTTCAGGATTATGGGGAAGGAGCGGACTATTGGGCCGTGGAAGAACGTGCCGAGATTCTTCCCGTCGACGGAGGAGGAGATGCGGAGAAGGTACTTGTTGGCTAAGAGCAATCCGGGTTACTCTAAGCTGAGACAGACGGCTCAGGTGCATTCCTCAAAGCAAGATTTTTTTTCCTATTAGATTTAGGAATTTTTTACTGTAAAGAATTGACTCTCAACTCTCAAGATGAGCATTAAAATAGGAGGTGAATTTTCATCTAAATTTTCAATTAAATTTTTTGAATATTTGAGGGCACTAGATTTATTGCATTGGAAATTTGACATTCTATTCTGTTTTGTCATCGTTGTCTTCTAACACTATTAACCATATTTGCAATTTGTTGTACACTTCAATATCGTCCACTTAAACCCTAACTGTATCCACCATTGAACCTTATAAGGTATTGCTTCCTTATAGTAAAGAAAATTGAAATACTTTGCACCGAAGACAAACATTTTGAAGACAATACTGAAAAGGAACCAAGTTAGTTATAATAATAAACAAATAGTCTCTATGAGGGCACTGTACCTAGTTTAGCTGTCATATGATTATGAGATGATATAGCAGTGTAGTCTTGTGTAGAACTCAACAGAGGAATAAGACCTGTATAGCAGATCCCAAATAGTTGGGATAACATGGGTTGTTGATGATAATGATGGTAGTTTACAACTATAAATCAGCTAAGGGTGCTAGTAGATTTTCTTATGAGGTCGCATAGGTGAACCTTCTTGAAGGTTGAACCCTTTTGACATGCAGATATTTGAGTGCATAAGAACCTTATTCTTCTTTCGTTTTGCCTGATGACATTAGAACAATAACATTTTGCAGGTTATTGGTACATGGGATGACCATGATTATGGGTTGAATGATGCAGGAAAAGAATTCAGCGAGAAGGAGATAAATCAAAGGCTTCTCTTAGATTTCCTAGATGAAGCTGAAGATAGTTCTCGGTACTCAGTCACAATATATCTTTTACATTCATGGAAGTTTTTTTTTTCTTCATGTTGGTCATAAAGCAATCAAAACATAATATGGTGTTGCTATTGTTTGATTGGTTCATTTTGTGCACAAAATGTCTGCAGAACATTGGTTACTTAAGACAGCAAGTTCTCATTTTCTTGCCCCCATCTACTGAAATACAAATAAGCGTATTCAATTTTAATTTGACATACTTATTGCAGTAAGGTTCAGATCTAGGTTCTTCAGTACTTCTATCAAGAGCCTGGTATTAACAGCACTAACACTTTGGCTGCTTCTTGCAGACGCCATCAAGATGGGGTTTACACATCCTATACATTTGGTCCCAGTGGAAAACAAATAAAGGTCTGCTTGCTAGTTTGGAACTTTAAGAACTTGTTTTTGCTCGTTAAGGGTTTCTTTGAAGCACACATTTATTATTTGTTTAAACTCAAATATTTTCATACCTTGCACATTTGGATGTTGAAAATATCCTTTCAAAAGGCATATTAATTTATTTTTCTAAATTTATCCAACAAATAATGTCATAGTCTCTTGATAATTACTGTGGTGAAATACTAATGATTATATTGATCTGACAGTGGGAGTGTAACAAATAAAGGTATCATAACATAGTTACTAGTATTAAAGCTATTGAGAGTGTAACAATTGATTTTTCTATGAATGTAAGTTTAAATAAATGGTCAGCTCTTTACCCCCTATATTTTTTACATCATCACTGGATGAATGTACCAGTTGTGTTCAAAATACCTCTTTGGTTTATGTTGATTGTGACAATATTTTGCTAATTGGTGATGTAGATGTGTGTACTGTTTGCAAACACTATTGTGTTAACGGTTGATAGTGTAAATATAATTAAATGTAGAGGGAAAATTTAGGCACTAAAGGTTTTAACTAAAATATAAGTGATACGGTAAATATGAAATGTAATTTCATGTTTCAATTAGAAAAGAACAAAGAATTAAGATGAATGAACATGAAAGTCATGTAAGAAAGTCATTTAAATATCTTGGATATCCTATTAACAACAATTAGATGTTGATGATATTGATTCTCATGTACCCCTTAGGCTACAAGGATAGTTTTTAAAGAAACTATATAACCTATCATACTTTGTGAGTAAGAGTGATGGATAGCTAGAAAATATAAAAAGGACAGCCCGGTGCATGAAGCTTCCACCATGCGGGGTCTCAGGGAAGGGATTATTGTATGCAACCTTATCCTGTTTTTAGGACTTGAACCTGTGACCTCTAGGTCATAAGGCAACAACTTTACCATTGCGCCAAGGCTGCCCTTTAGCTAAAAAATATCATATGTCAAAATTATTTTTTTGGAGACGAGAATGTGAATATGGATGTTTGGAGTTACTAGAAAGGATATATCAAAAAATACAATCAACCAAGAGAAATTAAGTGAACCTCTAATAAATGATAAAATGAGGAAAAATATTAAGATGATATGGATATTTTCAATGAACAGCAATAAATTTAATAGTTAAACAAGTCAAATTGATTAGAATTGATAGTGTGAGTAGGAAACCAGGGAAATTTTAAATTATTTTAAGTGATCTGAGAGTTGAGAGTATTACTGGAGTATAAGTTTGCATAAAGTTCAATAATGGAATAAGATCCAATCCACAGTCAAGGCCAAATAGTTGAGAAAATAGTTGGGACTCACAACTTCATGTTATTGATGTCTTTTCCAAACCTAACTAGTATCCTTCACCTGTAGATTTTCTGATTTGAAATGATAAGTGCATGCCTGTATATCTATGTTAATTTTCTTTCTTGCAAATTGCAAGATACAAAATGAAGAGTATAAATTCTAGATATTGATTTCTCCATCCTGCAGATCATTCTTTTGGATACGAGATATCATCGAGATCCCCTCTTCAGTGATGGAACTATATTAGGAGATTCTCAGTGGCAATGGCTTGAGAATGAGTTGCATGGTCCTGAATCAGAAATTACAATTATTACCTCTTCCATTCAGGTACTAAATATCCATGCATCATTTTTCCCACTCAAAATGTATTTTGAGGCCTCACTTAGCCATATGATCAATTTTGTCTGCCAAGGTCGATGCCACTGGTAAGTGAAATAGTTAATATTCAGCCTTGACAATTTTCTAGAATAGTGTTGGAGTGATATGTTTACAAAACTATATGTTTTTTATGTCATTGCAAAAATCAATGTTTTTATTTTGACAAGGTGATATATTGTGAACATTTCTTTAGAATTTTGTTTTTATTGCATTAGTTTAGCTATTGTGTTTGAGGTTCATATTTTGCTATTTTCAGGTAGTATCAAATCTTTCTGCAATTACTTCTCCATTGTTCTATCCAGAGTCTTGGGGACGATTTCCAAAGGAGAGAAAACGTCTGTATAAACTGATAAAAGATAGTGAGGCAGGTGACATTTATCTTTTCAAGTTATGATTTTCTTAAGAGGCAGTATCTTGTCAATTAGGACTATTTAGGAGTCTTGTTTGTTCTAAGTGGATTTTCTCTTGGTCTTTTCTACTCTCCAGGTGTTTGTGTTGAGACTTGAAAGTCTGCTTGGAAAGTTGCAAAAAAAAAAAAAAAAAAAAATCTTGAAGCTATAGGTGTCAATAGCACTGCTGGTTATTAATCCTTTGTTTTGAAAATTCAGAACTTAATTCCACATGTTTGGTGTATTTATGATATGAATTATATAGGTAAGGTATAATGATGGAGAATTAGATTTTTGACTAGAAAATGATATAGTGCTGAAATGCAAAATAAAGCACTGAAATAGTAGGGCCTAACATCCTCTAAATATATTCCTAGTATACCCGAGTTAATAGCATTTTGTCAGGTACACTTGTGTAATCTCTTGCATCGTGAAGCTAAACTTACAAAACAACATGGCCAATGAATATAAAAACTCAGAAACATGAATGACCCAGGAGGTATGGGAATGTCCATAAGATTTTTAAATATTTAAAAAGTTGCTTAGTTCCATGGTAATGCTTGTTAAAGTTATTGATCTTTACTTATCCAAATAGAATGAGTAATTAAAAGTTGAGATATCTATTGATTCAAAATAGAAATTTAGTTTTATTCATAAGTTTTGGTTTGCGAGAGTTTATTTTGGTAAGATCTCCTTATGAGAATATCCAACTTGGTAATTGTTTTATTTTAGGGTGTTGAATAGTGTTTGTACGTCTTAAATTGTATAGTAGTTTGATAGGAATTTAAATTAGATTGGTTTTGATTCCCATTTTACAATCTAATTACTAGTTTGTTTAGGTTGGGGTCTATAAAATGGGTACAATTCTCCCATATCTATTCATCTTTAAACATAATAAAATTCCTTCTAATTAACCTGTGTGAGATTTGGGGTTGCATCACCTATATTCTTGATGTGAGAGTGGCATGACTATGATGGGTAAAGATGAGATAAGATTCTTTACCTGGATTATGCAGTCTTCATTTTTCTTATATGGATGTATTGTCACCTATTACTAGTGATATAACATAGAGCTCAATGGAGACAAGCATGGTTGTTGATGATGATGATGTATTAATCACTTCTCGAATAAAGAGGTTAGTAGGCTAGAAAGCATTGAGGATTGATTGTAACCACTTACCTGAATGCATGGTTTATTTTTCTTAGTTTCTTACTCTTGGTCAAGCTGGACTAAGGCTGAATTATTTACTGAACTTCTAGTGTGTGCAAGACCGTTCACTTTAAGACTTTAATGGGCAACCAAATAAAGAGATAAAAATACAATGCAGCAAACCAAAATTTAGACTAATGGTCACTGCTCTCATCTCATGTTAGGAATTTGATTGAGTGATCATTGATTCAGAAATTTAATTAATACAGAAGGATCAAATTTATAGAATCATGATTCAACAAAAAGAAGGATACTCAAATTCAGTCAACATATATATAACATGTTACTATTCTGTGACAAAATTCAAATTTCAATTCAGAAATCATTGTCGATGGTAATTCTAGGCATTTGTTTTTGATCTTGCAGAGAAGTGGAATCTTCTTTATAAGTGGTGATGTTCATTTTGGGGAGATTACCCGTTATGATTGTGGGGAGCAGTATCCTCTGTATGATATAACCTCAAGTGGACTCACCCAGGCTATTGAGAAGGTTGTGCCAACAGTCTTTGCTTTCCTTGTGAGAGCCATAGCATGGTCAACACCTACTACCATGAGAGTGTATTCTTCAGAATGCCGATACAGATCGTGCACATATGGTATGACTTTTCTAATGGTAATACTAAAACAAAAAATCTTTTGCTAATAGCTTGGTTTTGCTTCATGTGTGAGAAATTCCTCTAATGGACTTGTCATTTCCATGAAGGAAATAACCGACAACTCAATGTTAAACTCATCACTCTGATCCATATAATAAACACAAGCATTTGATTTGTTTCTTTCCTTTTTCTTATTTTGAGCACATTTTCATGAAATGTAATTAAAAAAAGGAAAACTCATGCTAGCTCCACGAGTTTCCAGTTTCTCTGATTCTTGTTCCCATTGATGGATAGCTAGACTTTAACATGCAGACTAGAGCTTCTTAAAAATTATGGTAGGCAATGTCCGAGAGGAGTTAGAATATTACATGCAATTGTATTATGAATGGCAAATCAAGTTTGTCTAATTCAATCTTCTCATTCGTAGTGCCATGTTAACTTACTTTATCCAATCAGTTGGCATCTACACAAGTTGTTGATGTATTTTGGTGGATTTTCAGCTCAGCCAAATTTCGGGGCAATTCAGATAATTTGGGATGAGGTACCTCAAAGAATCAGAGTTGAAGTGAGGGATTCAAATGGAGATCCTGCTACTGCAATAGATATCTTACTTTCTGATTTGCAACCCATGGATACAAACAAGACCATCGGAAGACCTATGAAATATGAGCATCACTGCTTGCTTGAAATAGAACTTCCATGGTTCTGGAGGCATTCTTATGCCTTCATTGTCTTTGCATCATGTGCTGGTATGGACCACTCCTATTCGTGTTGAAGTTAAAACTTGTGGGACAATGACTGCAACATTGAAGATACAAATTGGACTTGATCAAATAATGGCTCTCCATTGTAGGACTGCCAATGATTCCTGTAATGATCCAAATTTAATTTTAGCCATAAAAGTTTAGTAATGAACGACTGAATTGTTATGCAATTCAATTGATTTAGTTACAAATCCACCTGATAACACAACATATAGCATTGTAGGATGAGTAGATCTGGACATCATAAGGAAATGCAAAGTCTCTGTGGTCACTATTGTTTCATTATCTTATCTTTGTCTAGTGTATTGTTTGTTGCCTCATGTCCAATTACTTTCACCTCTATGATAGTGGTAATAGCATTTGTTACATGTCCTACAACTTCATTAGTCATCACCGAATCTTTCTTTTGCATATTACTCTTTTCTCACCTAATGATGTGATTTATGTTTTTAAGGTTGACTTTTAGCTGTTTAACCAAATCAACACAGTGATTTCAGATCCTATGCCACTTGTAAATTTTTCTTAAAGTTAGCAAGTTTCTGCATAAGTGTGATTCAGATACATTTGAAACTCCTGAAAACAATTCTTTTAGGTCCATTTACCTCTTTGATTTTTTCCATAGTTCAAGAGTTGAATCTGCACATTGCTGATATTCAACCAAGTGGCTCTTGTAATTGAGTATTTATGTATCTGTTACATTGTCTGACTTCAGATATTTCTTTTTGAAAATGTTGTTTTTCACTTCCATTTGAATTGTGTTTGGTTCATATTAACCTTTGCGAATGATCTTCGTTTTATTATTATTTTGTTATGATATATGTTGCATTTCCATTGTTAATTGTTGTAACAAATTCAATTTGCTTTCAAATCTTAATAGAGATTTGATTACTGCTGCTTGCTCATAAGAGCTGACTTTTGCCTTAGCTTTCCTCTTCTTTTTTCCAGGAAACACAGGACTAGTTTTGCATTACCATAATACTAAAAAAAAAGGGTCAAACATACAGATCCAGTAATTCAAGTTAGCATGTTAGTACAGTGGATAAGGCTTGGTTGTTTATGGATATTAGTACGTTATCCTTCATGTTCCCTTAAGGCTGTGTTTGTTCTATAAATACACTTCCGTTGCCTAATAGAAATGAAAATTGTCTTACGTTGCATTCAAGTGTCCATCTATGCAGTCATATGCAGTGAAATAGTAACTAAATTTAGTGCTCAGGGCAAAGTTTACTTACATCAGTATGCATATTATTATAAATCTAAATCGATCAATTTGGTGGTCTATTAACATTTCATATTATTCATCATAGGTTTGCTCCTTGCTATGGTTCTGTTAGCCTATACAATTGCATCAGCTAGCAAGAACCTTTTGAAATTCAAGATTGATTGATCATACAAGCTACAAAATAACACAGGAAAACTCCAGTTGGACCATCAATTCATTGGTCCATAAAGCTCGTGGTCTGCTTCATTCTTGTTTAGTGGCATGGCAGACTTTGATATTCTAACATGGTTTTGTATGATTGTTTGGAGCACATTCAACTCGACTCCACAATTTGTTAGCCCCTCAATACTCATCTGGGGATTTACTTCATAGTATTTTGTCCTGCCTCTCATGTTGAATTTATTTCTTTGTTGTAACTTTGCTGTTCTGGAAATAATAGAAGACACCTATACTGTATTGATCAAAGGTGCAGAAAATTCAATTGCGGCTTTGCGATTTTACTTTTTCACACAGCTATCAGATCTTTGGTTTGTCATCTGATTGAATTTTTTCCGAATACGCTTAATTAGGAGAGAACAAGATGTTATATTATTTTATCATAATGCACTGCCATCCATTGTAGTCTGAGACTTTGTAATTGGGATAGTTCATAGTTATGCTGTTGAGCTTTGACTGAGTCATAGCAAGAGCACAACAAGCACACTCTTCTTATCAGACAATCCATATCCATTAGTCTGAAACATTACAATCTCAATGATAAATAGTCATGTTTGATTTGGGGTTCGAACTATTTTTTGAGATTCGAGAGAATTCAAGGGTTTCAGTTTTTAGTTTTTTTTTTTTTTATATTGCTCTCGCTGTGAAAGGTGAAATATTCGCGATAAATCAAACCAAACAAAAATATAATGGACAATGGAGATGGAGGTGCATGTAAATAGTAATTTCGTGAAATTATAGACCGAAGAGATGCCGAATCTCGAAGAGATGTTAAACAAATTTGTGCTGCCAATGTGAAATAAGAAGGATGGTAGAATCAATCGATCTCAAAAGATCATGAAAGGTGGAACTTAAAAGTTGAAGCGAGTAATGATGTCCAATCACATAGTTCACTAATTAATCAATTGTATAATTGATCTTGATGACCTACAATATACAAAAATATATAATTGAAAAACAAATCAAATCTAAATACAAAGCACAATATATAGAATACTCAAAATCTCCAAATTTTAAAAATTTCATAGTACAGCATGTGATGCCCGGACTAATTGTGCAACTGGCCAAATTCGGCTGAATCACAAAAACACTACTTTGGGGTTATTTGCAACATGATTTTACTTTAGATCACATTGGGTTTTGTCGCACCAATCCTTTGAATTATCAGTGAAGTGGTGAAGTGTTTCGAGTTTATAAGACACTTTGGGTGCATTTGAAGATTGAGGGATTGCATTTGTTGTGAAGAAAAAACAATTCTTCACAAGAAGAACCTTTAGAATTTTTCCATTGATATTGAAAAGAAAAGAAAAAAGATTCTAGAGTAGACTGTAGATGTTTTGTGCAAGTTGTGGATAGTGATTTGTCAGATGTTTATTATTATTTTCTTTGATATTATATAAATCGAGATTCTTTTTATGGAGTAGACCAATGCCGAATCCCAATAAATCTCTTTTGCTCCTTTATATATTTGTATAACTTTACCATGAAAATGAACTTTCACCATGTAATCTTGTGGTGGAGGTGATTGTATATTTTATAGGCATCAAATTTTGGAGCTGTAAGTATACGATTTGAGATGATGCATTCTGGCAAACAATACTGAAATTAAACAAGTATGAATTCCAACAGTATTTTTAAATGTTGGATGTCTGATCCATGGGGAGAGGTGCTCTGAGCAGATTATACAAGCTAGATAGCTTTTTTTTTATTATCATACTCAAAATATTTAATAAGAGTACTTCATCCCATCTCCCAACAATGCTTGACTGAGCTGAACAAGCATGATATTAGAAAGCAAGTCAACTGCAGTTTCTATAATCTTATGCTAATACAATACAGCAGCAAAAGATAGGGAGTTTAGACTACTTTCGTTTTGCTTGAATCTCTTAATTCTTAGGTCCACGGATGAGTTAGAAAGTAGGATCTTTCAATAATGGTTGATATGTTTTTTAGCAATCAGAAAATTTAGGTTTAACAAAACAAAAATCATGCCATAAACTTATCGATCATCTTCCTCCAAAATGACCTATGCTCAACAAAATGAAAAAAGTCATGCAAACAATTTCATCTTTTGAATATTTTAGTATTTAGTTATTTATACTCATTTATGTTATTTTCTAAGTTTATCAATCCTGTTTTGTCACCCAATCATATTTCAACTAAATATTGTTGAATGTCAGAACAAAAGTAGAAAATACAGTTTTATTCATGCATCTTTGTTGGCCAAAACACAAATGAATGTTTTTTTATTATATAGAACTAAACAGTCACATAGTTTTTCTTATACGTGCATCTTATTTTTATTTTGTGGTTCTTGGTGTGAATTTATAGGACTATATGATATATATTATCATATCGAATCATGTTTTGGCTTAAAGATGATTGATTGCGAAAATGGAGCTAAAATTTGGAATAAGCATACTATGCGTTGCAAGTTCACTTGCCATTCAGATTCCATGAGATCCCTTCTCATAATATATGCATCAAGTATCAGTAACTACTAATGTGATGGCAAGAGCGAATAATCAATCAACATGAAAATAGAAGTTTGTAATTACCTAGAAAGAGATCAAAATGGTCCTTGTGATGCCTTTTTTCCAAAGAACGCCTCCCAAATCAATGGTGAGAATGGTCCTTTCTTGTTCAAATGCTCTCGGATAGCTTTGTCATCAAGAATCAAACCTCTCCCAAGCAACTTTTTCACGAAATTATCAGCTTCCTCCACTCCTTTCTCTTTAATGAACTCATCCACTAAACCAATTGTAGTAGCAGCACTTGGTTGGTGTCCAGCATCCAGCATCTCCATGAAGAACTCAACTGACTCCTCCAATTTCTTTCCTTGGCATAAGCCCTGAATGAGAACCTTGTAGCTAAATGCATTCGGCACGATTCCATTGTTCTGCATTTTCCTGAAAATCCTCTTAGCGTCATCAAATTTTGCCGCCTTGCAGAACCCTTCCACAACAGCAGTGTAAATCACAACCTCTGGCATTGTGCGCTTCTCCCGCATTGATCCAAACAGCTTCATGGCCTCTTGAACTAGCCCATCTTTGCAGAGGCCATCAAGCATGGCAACAGCATTAGGTATAAGGCCATTCTCCTTCATCTTCTTGAAAATCTCATCAGCGTCTTCTGGTGGCGTCTCCAGTGAGATAGGTTTTGTCGAATCTAAATTGTTTTGATTGGCTTCATCCATCTTCTTATGCTGGCCAGATGGTCCGAGATTAAACTTTTGAGCTAGTGAATCACCAATTCGATTTCCCCTCTGCCCACCGCCGAAATCATCTGATCCGTTACCAATGTAAGGCGATCCATAGCTTGAATCTTCAATCCTGTCTCCGCTGGCAGATCCTGATGGTGATCTATATTGTGGATTCTCAAAGTCGCCCATATGATCTCGGCCAAAATCCTTGAATGAAGACTGTGTCGACTGATTGAAATCCTCTCTTGGAGGGGCTCTCCGTGTAGCTCTGCTGCGGGAACGGCCTTGCATACCACTACCAGTCATACCAAGCTCGTCTTCGCCCAAGTCAAAATCATGGAAAAGGTCACCTGAAGCTGCATCGATGCTATCCTCAGGCAAAGGCGGCATCTTTCGCCTTTCCTCGCCACCATCAAACGTTGGCTTAGAGGAGGGACGTTCAAAAGAGCCTTCCTGGTGCGCCCTTTGCTTCTCTCTGCTACCTTCCTCCCCAAAGTTAAGATTTCGAAGGAATAGATCCTCCGAGCTGTCGCCACTACCTTTTTCGCCTCTCATCGAATGGCCGGGTTTGCTGCTCGTACTGAAACCAATTCCCGTCACACATCGCCCACCTATCCAAGTTTTAGGAAGACTGCACAGCCTTCTCGATATTTTGGAGACGAGAAACTTGGATAGCGTACTTTGCATGGTTGCTCTCGATAGGCGATGCGGAGCAGCGGAGGGAAGAACCGGAGGAGGAGATTCGAGATCGAGATGAAGATGATTTCGAGGGTTTTTTTGTATGCGATTGGGAGTTAGGGTTTGGACGAGTTAAAGTTTCACTTTTACCCTCGCAAACTTTAGCAACATTTTCAAAATGAACCTCAAGTTTAACAAATTGCCAAAACATTCTGTCTCTCTGCATATATAAACCGTCGAAATACGAATATTTTTTTAAAAAACAAGTATTTTGAATATTAATATAATAAAACTTAAGTAAAACTTTTGAGTGATTTAATTTTAAGAAAATAGCAGAAGTTATCTTTTTCACTTAATTATCGATACTATTAATAAACTCCTTATACTGTTAATTTTTTTTTTTTTATAACTTTTGACTAAATAAATGGATATAGCAAAAATAAATAAGATAACTGAGCTAAATAAGTGAAGCAAGTTGATGAGGTGAATGGACTAAAAGGCGAGAAATCAAGATTTATCAAATTAATTAAATGAATACACTAAATAAGTGAATCAAACTAAACAGACTGAAGAAATCTTTTTTTTTTTCCTTTCCAAAATATGTTTAATACATTTTGCACAGATAAATTGTTTTCCAAGGAACAAAAGACTTAAAACTTCAAATATATTCCTCTATTTATATGGTGTCCATTAATATACCATTAATGTCCATATTTAATTTGGAATATATTCTGATGTATTAGAATGGAGACCGATGGGGTATGCCTTTTCGCCGGGACGTCGACCGGCACGGGGCAGCAGCCTCCGAAGAAACGCTTCTGCCGCCACCTCCGTCGCAGCCGGAGACTGGAGGTACCGACGTCTTCCTCTGCGAGGACGCCGACTCGTCGGACTCGGATCCGCGCATCCACTCGCGCCCGGGTTTCCGGCGGATCGCGAAGCTCAACTCCGGGTCCGTCCGCATTCCTTCGAGCTGACGATCGAGTTAAAAAAAAGAAAGATTCCTGCTTTATGGAAGATTCAAACCCCAAATCGTGGAGTAAATCGTAATCTGTTCGAAAAATTTGGGACCTCACCTTGCAGCCAATGGAGCAGAAGCGGAAGGAATCCAAGAGGCCGCGGCCGCAGTTCTCGCAGCTGTTGATGACGCCCTTACCGGGCCTCTGCTGCGGCCTCTCGTTGAGGAACACGATCTTGGCGCTGTTGATGGTGTAGGTCTGGATTGAGGAGATGTCTATCAACTTCGACACTTCCGATACCCTAATCACATTGTGATAAGACGACCTCCGAATCTAAAGAGGGGACTCGATCAAATCAAAAATTCGATTTTTATTTGGATTTGTGATCGAGAAAAAAGCGAGTTAAGAACCTGAACGAGTTGGTGATCCTTGTGGTCCTGGAGGCAATAAGAACAGAGCGCCTCGCCGGCGCAGTCCAAGCAGTACATGTTGCACTCGGTCTTGTTGGAGTCGCCGTGGACTTCGCAGTGGGTGAAGAAGCTCGTCTGCAGAAGCGGCAGCAGCCACTGCGGCAATCGAAGCATTGGAGTCATCTGTTGTCCAAAATCTAGAAAAAGAAGAAAAAAAATAAGAAAGGAAGAGAAGAAAGAACGCATCGAAACGCATCAAGGCGGCCGCCGCCATGGGAGATTGAAAAAAAAAAACAAAAAAGCAAAAAACAGAGGAGTCCCAAGATTGCACCTTTATCGTTTACAAGAGGATTGAAGAAGGGGGAGAGCAATGAGGTTGCTTAATCATGCAAAAGACGCCGCCAGTTCAATAGATCTCGAGGGGAAAATGTATAAGGGGAAGAACGCAGAGGAAGAACAGGGGATTTTGTTTTTATAGGGCGGCTTGTGGAAATTATCGAGATAAGCATTCAATGAAACAGGGGAAGGAAACAGAAAAGGAAATGAACAGTATTTTACCTTTATTTTATTTTAACGAAATTTAATATTTTTCTTCTCTGTGAGGAGGGGGCATCTTTTTTTGGGAAAAATAGGAATGTGATGCAGGGAGAAAGGAAGGGTCTTTTTATATTATTATTATTATTATTATTATTATTATTATTATTAAATATTCTAAAATTGATATAAGATATTTTAAAGATGGATTATTCGATAAATAAAATTTCTATATTAACTACCTAGTAACCTACTTAGACTCTTGTTTGCCGCCCGCTCATATTTCTTTTACACAAATAAAATATATAAAAAAATATCACTTAATTTTCGGGTGCAGACAAAAAATAAGTACTTTCTTGTATAATTAAAATTTCCAACTATAGAGGAAGAATCCGTTTCCTAATTCTTTCTCTGGAAAAAACGAGTCCATTAAAAGACCATCACTAGTGATTATGATTTTGAAATTGTCTTCTTAATAAATGAACCGATTGCAAATACTATGATATCTGTTTTTTTTTCCCCTTCAATCGAAAACAACACAAGTTTATGAAGCCCATTCAGTGGCTGTATTTAAAAAGTTGAGGATAAAAGAGAAAGTTTATCATTGTGTAGTTCTTGCACATTAGATACCAACTAATAGAAAGGAACAAAATAAACTTAGATTTATAATACTATAGTAGACACAATAAAAATTACGTCCTCTATCTTGTTGAAATAGAGGAAGGAAAAGTTAAACCACAAATGGAGCTTGATGGATGGATTCATCAACTATCAGAGAGAAGAGGACTTGATGGATATTTTGATGGACGCAACTTCGCATGGGCCTATCTATTTCAAATTTAAAAACACTTTTTCAAAATTATACAAAAAATAAACAAAAACTTCTTTT
>JBAMHZ010136659.1:0-15620 GCA_037177395.1 Alpinia galanga | reverse complement strand
TTGATCAATTTTTCAACCTTTATTACTTCTATTGGCACATCCTAAAATCTTTTAGGATCAATTTCTATTCTCATTTTCAAAGTATCACTATACTTCAAAAATGGTCTAAAGTGTCAACTCTACTATGGTTAGGTTAACTACCCATCCATTCAAGGTTGACATACCCTAAACTCATCTAGTGTGAGGTAATCACACTCCTAGGAACTCAATATCAATTGGAACTCCTTGGGTTTACTAGTTACTCACTAGGGATAACTTTCCTTAGTACCTTCCTAATGACCCTCCTAGGCTTGAAAACCTTGGTCATTTGGGTCTCGTCAAGGTCAACTCTAGGGATTACCTCCCTTGTAACCTTATTAGTGACTTTCTTAAGCTTAGAAGCCCTAGTCATTTGGTCTTCTCAAGATCAATCCTAGGGATATATAACTTCCCTTGTGATCTTGGTTTTCATAGACTTACGGTTAGTTCCATAACTATATGGAACATTATGATAAGTAGGCTCAACCTTCTTAGACTTAGGTTTATAACCAAAACCTTTCTTGTTCATAGATTATCTATCAATATTAAAACGTTGTCCATTAGAACCATTAGACCTCTTAATCATGTTTTTCATTCTTTTTAGGTTCTCCACCTCAAAGCTTGATTTTCTACCTCTAACTTACCAATTTTAATTATCCATTATATTTTTGAATATTGTTCATCCTTTTAGGCATATGTCTACCCTTCTTAGGGTCCATGCCTAGATTTTCCTTAAGTAAAGTAATTTTATAATTAATCATCCTAGAATTTGCCTTAGGCCTATACTCATAATGTTTAGCTCCTAAGAAAAATATTTATCTCTAGCCTTGTCCTTAGATTCTTTATTAGATATGCTTCATTATAATTTGCATTTAAGTAATAGAATTTATTTTTAACATGCTTTCTATAATTTGAAAGTAAAATTTCTTTATTAAAATATACCTTAAAGTTTGTCTTAGCTCCTCCTACATGTGAGGCTCTTCCTCTCATGTCCTTCTTAGGCTTTCTCTCCCTCAGACATTAGTTCCTATAATGGCCCATTTGGTTGCATGCAAAGCACACTATGTGCTTCTTGTCTTTGCGTATTTAGGTATCGGTCTCTTTGGTCTTCTCCTTAGTTACTTGAGTCTCCTTCTTGGCTCTTTTTTAGATATTTATTCTTGTAATGCCCTATTTCCCTACACTCAAAGTAAATAATGTGATTTTTAATTTTAAAAATTGCATTTGAGTTACCTTCCTTAGTAGAGGATACTTGAGATAGTTCCTCATCATTTTTTCCAGATGTAGAGGCTTCCTCTTTCTCTAATGTTGAAAGTCACTCCTTCCCCACAATCCTTGAAGTAGAGGCTTCCTTCAACTCTTCTATTTCTTCTTCTTCAGATGTTGAACACTTCTCGACTTTCGAATCCTCAAGCCCGTGGAAAGATGAACTTTCTTCCTCCTTGGCTTTTTTTTTCTTGTACTAAGATTGGTTCTTCATAAAGCTTAACTAATTTGTTTCATAGCTCCTTAGCGTTTTAGTACTCACCTATCTTACACAATAAATTATTAGGTGTTAGATTAATTAAAATGTTTGTTACCCTTCATTTATTGTGAAGGCTTGGATTTGCTCCTCCGTCCATCTTCTTCTTGAGAGGATTGCCTTTGTTACTTTTTGGAGCTTCAAATCTGTCCATTAAGGTGAACCATTGCTCGATGTCCATTATGAGAAACGTTTCCATCCTTGCGCTCAAACCCAAAAAGTCTTCTTGATCGAATGGTGGGGGAATCCAAATGTCATATCTGAATCCGTCTTGAGGTTCCATCTTCAATGTTATCGTCTAGCTCTTGCTATCTTGGCGATTAGTTCTTGAAGAGTGACCTTACTCTGATACCAATTGTAGGATCATTGGCGTCACACTAGAAGAGGTGAATAACATTTCGTCAATTCTTGCAATTTTGTTCATGTTCATCTCTACAAAAATGTTATGTGCAGTGAAAATAAATCGTAAACACAATAAGAAAAAAGACAACACTCACAAAACACTGATGTAACGTGGTTCAAAGATAAAGCTCCTACTCCACGATAATCCTTGAGGCAGATCACTCCACAACCAAACTTCTACTAGCTTCTCCTTTTAGTAAACACCAAGGTGGAGTATACCCTTGCTTAAAACCTTAAGCTTACAATCAAATACAAGTAAAATATAAGAATACAAAAGTATTAAACAAATACAAGTAAGAAAACTTTACAACTATGTGAACTTTTACTTGAGCGCTCTTTGGTTGTTTTAGATGGCTAGAAAGGTGTGAAATGCACCAACATATTCCCTTTAAGATCTCCAAGAACCAACAATAAAAACCATCCCCAATAGCTCCTTATAAAGGCTTTAACTCGGGTTAATTTTCCTTCACCAATCAACTGACCTTATACACTAGTCAACTAGTCATATTATCATTGTCTCACAACGACTCTCCAATAGCTTAATCCACATCAAATAAGTGAATTAGTCGACTAGTATACACCATTAGTCGACTAATGATAGCCACCAGTCGACTGCTCTGTCATAGCAGTCATTAGCCAACCTTCTGTGGATTGACCACATTATACCAGTCGACTAGTTCACCATATCAGTCGATTGCTTAAGCATTATTTGCCTAAATATCATCCAGTCGACTTCCAAGTTGATTTTGCCTAACACTAGTCCACTGATAAACCCCACCAGTCGACTGGTAAACTTCAAAACTGAGATTTAATCCCTAAATGTTATCCTTTCACACTTATAACTTACCCTAGCCTAGATCTAAGTCTTCAACCCACTTCCATCAGCCTCGTACCTCATGGATGATTTCAAATTCATGCTCGTCACCCTTTGCGCTAGCCTTCAAGTGATTCCATCTACTTAGTCATGCTATCAGGTTTCATTTGCCAAGAGGCTGCACCTCTAGGACATCACCCCTCTTAGCCTAGACCTTATCCTTCAAGCCACTTTCATCAGCCTCACGCCTCTTGCACTAGTCTTTAAGTGCTTCTATTGGCTTAATCATGCTAAGCACCAAGAGCCATGCTCTTGAACTTCCCTTCGTCAACTTTGCTAACTCTATGTTGGACTTTCTCTTGCCAAATCACTACACTTGGACTTCTCCTTTGCCAAGTCATATACTTGGACTTCTCTAATAATCCTCCCAAGACACATATGGTCAAAACTATATTATCAAACATATGTTGACAAATACACGTTGTCAAATATATATTGTCAAACATCAAAACTCAATTCAAGATTAATTCGAGTTTGGTTAATCGTGACCTAGACCGATTGCATCAACATGATATACATCAATCGACTGATAGAGCACACCGATCGACTAGTAATGTCGTTGGCCACTGCCAATGACTTTTGATAGTCATGATCTTTAGGATTTTTAAATGTTGTAATCTCAATGGTATTATACCAATCGACTAGTCTCAACCAGTCGACTGACCTTCAAGTCAGTCGATTAGTAAAATGTTTATGGGTTTGTTTAAGCCCACAGTCAACTTCCAGTTGACTATCTAGGTTAACTAGTCAACTGTTATACCTCAAAAATAAGGCTCAACGCATCAAGTATAATCCTCTCATACTTGACACTTACCCTTAGTCTAGACCTTAAAGCTTCAAGCTTCTTCCATCATCCTCGTGCCCTTGGGATGCCTCCAAGCCCACAGCTACTCACCCTTTGCGCTTGCCTTCAAGACCTTCTTTTGACTTTCTCATGCCATCGGGTTTTTCTTTGCCAAGAGGCCGCACCTCCGGGACTTCATTGCCAAGAGTCATGCTCTAGGACTTCACTTTGTCAAGTTTCACTTGGATTTACACCACTAAAACTACACATTTGGACTTATACCGCCAATACTTCATTCTTGGACTTTCCTTGCTAAGTCTTCACACTTGGACTTTCATTTTTACCTGTTACTTAAACATTCATGTTAGATCGCCAATATTGTCTAACTTAAAAATAATTATCTAAACATTAAAAGTAATTAATACCTAGAGCAAGATTGCACTAACAATCTTTTTTTTTTATATTTGGCAATCATTTATGTTAGGTCTTTAAATATGCAATAAGACATCATATTAAATATGTAATAAGAAGGCACAATATGTCTTTTGTCAAATCTAACATGAAGATTCTATTGAACCTTGATAGTTCGCTAGAGGGGGATGAATAGCGTCGATCGTGCTTCACTCATGCTTGCGTTCATGTTCATCTACAAGATTCGTTATGCACAGTGGAATATATAAAAGAAATAATGGAATACAACACAAACACTCACAACACAAGGATATAACGTGGTTTAGAACTCTAGTTCCTACTCCACAGTGATCCTTGAGGTGGATCAATCCCAAAACCAAGTTCCACTAGCTTCTCCTTTTGGTAGACACCAAGGTGGAGTAAACCTCCTTATAACCTGAAGCTTATACAACAAAAACAACCAAATAAAAGCAACAAAGACAAATACAAAAGTATTACAAGTAAAGAAACACTTTACAATCTTGTGAGCTTTTACTTGAGAGAACTTTTGGTTGCTTGGATGGCTTAGAAGGTGTGGAATGCAGCAGCAACTCCCTTTCAAGTTCACCAAGAACCAACATTGAACTTATTCCCCAAAGTCTCCTTTTATAAGCCTCTATATGACCTGAAATTGGGCTCCATCAGTTTACTGGTCTCATCACCAGTTGACTGTCATTCACTAATCAACTGGTCTTACCTACCAGACGACTGATTAGCTATCAATTGTGAGACAATGGCTTGATCCATGTCAGATAAGTTATCCACGTTGGATAACTCATCAGTTGACTAGTAATACTATCAGTCGACTGTCCTTGACTAGTCGACTGGCATATCACATCAGTTAATTGATAGCGCCGTCGAACGCCTCCAATGGCTTCTGACAGCCATGATATCCAACATTTTTATCCGTTATACACACAACGATATTATACCAGTCGATTGGAATCATCACCAGTTGACTGGTCTCAACCAGTCGAGTCTCTAGTCTAGTGGACCAAGCTTCTATGCTTTGTCCATAGTTCACCAGTCGACTGCTCACATCAATTGACTTCTCGCCACCATGCCAGTCGATTGCTTAAGTATAAAATGTCTGAGCACCACCAACCGTCGAGTCCAACTCAACTAGTCATCACTAGTCAACTGGTAAACCTCAAAATTGAGGTACACCCCTAAGTGTGATCATTTTACATTTATAACTCCTCTTAGCCTAGACCCCAATCTTCAGGCCACTTCCATTAGCCTTATACTTTCTTGCGCTAGCTTTCAAATGCTTTCATTGACTTAGTCATGCTACGTGCTAAGAGGTTATGCCTCTGGGACTTCTCCTTAGCTTTGACCTCAACCTTCAAGTCACTTCCATTAGCCTCATGTCTCCTTGTGCTAGCCTTCAAGTGCTTTTATCGGCCTAGTCTTGCTAAGCGCCAAGAGTCATGCTCTTGGACTTTCCTTTGCCAAGTCTCAACTTGGACTTTATCCTTTGCCAACACCATGTTAAATTTTTCTCTTGCCGACTTTATGTTGGACTTTCCTTGCCAAGAATTCATTCTTAGACTTTCTCTAATTGTCACATCCATATTGGACTTCTACTTTGCCAAGTCATACTTGGACTTCTCATGCTAAATCTTTATACTTGGACTTTACCAATAATCTCCACCATTTACACATATGGTCAAACCATATTATCAATCATCCATTGTCAAACATCAAAACTCAACTTAAACCTAACTCGAGTTTGATCAATCGTGACCTGCGCTGATTACACCAACACCTCTTTCATTAAGTTTAATTCTTTTAGGTCAGGAAGTCTAACTACCGCCCTACATCCTAGACTTTTAAAAAATTTAGGTTAGATTTGCTCTTCTTATAAGAGGTTTGAATATTTGTTTTGGCGGAGCCCTATTCTAAATTTGATAAGTAGTTAATAAGACATCACCTTAATGCCCTATGCTAAGTTTAAATAGGAAAACATGACATTCACCTTGTCAAATGAAGGATGGTTCTTCCTTTTAGTCATACTAATTTTTTGAGTTTACATGCATGTGTATATGTGTAAAGTGTGACAATAAAGCATCATATTGCACCTCATGTGCACCGTGTAAGTTTTATTTGCCACGTGTGTCCGTATACGCCACATGAATACACGCCACACTTAATGTGGGTGTATGCATGATTATACTTCCACACGTTATGGTGCATTGCACAGTTCATGTACGTTGCACATCACCACAACTATCATTTACTTTGCATATGATTCTATATTGTACATGGTAGCCCCCACTAAGTCTACCTTTTTGCTAAACTTAACTTTATGTTTTGAATCTAAATTTAAATGCCTTCTCCTGGCAATTTCTAGATGTGGGACTAAAGTTTCCCATGAGCATCCAAGAGCTCTCTTTCATCATCTTCCTTCTCCATGTTTTGAGAACTTTTTCAAAAACAATCTTTATTTTGAAAAATTCCAACATCATATTAGCTTTCTCTAGGGAACAGATTTCTCTATGCTTGCAAGCTATCAATGAAGACTTTGGTTTGCCCGTATGATATACTGAATTATTGATAACTGTCATTCATCAATTAATCCAATTTAGTTACATAATCCATGCTCATCCTTGTTGGAGGCATCATTTATTATTTCTTCCACCCAAATCACATATTATTGTTGAAGTATTTGGATTTTGGAAGCGCCAATGGAAGAATAAATTCTTTGAAAGGAAGAAAGAACAACATACTCTTAGCAGACTTTTTTCCCTCCTTTCCTCAAGATTGTGTTTTATTTTGATAGTTAGATTCATAATTGGACATATTCTCAAGGTAAGGTGTACTGTGATGGTCATTATTTATTCCTGACTGTTAGTCAATGCTGCTGCTATATCTCCTTTTGCTTTTGTTTGTTTCTTGTTACTACTCACCAAATGATTCAGTGATATTAACCATTACTACTTCCTGAATAAATACTGATCAATCACAGTAGATCATTACTATCTCATTTGACTTTGGTTTCTCTTGTTCTCACACACATCGAATGATTTAGTGCTTTAACTGTTACACCTTCTTGAAGTGTGTTATTTATATTCTCTTCAATTATTTTTTAAATTGTCAATGTCACTTTCTCTTTTTAATTGTTTTATGCCGTTCCTTTCTTCATGAATTTATTCTTTACTTCATGCAAACATTTAATTTTATGTGGATG
Organism: Alpinia galanga; assembly: GCA_037177395.1. Taxonomy (NCBI): domain Eukaryota; kingdom Viridiplantae; phylum Streptophyta; class Magnoliopsida; order Zingiberales; family Zingiberaceae; genus Alpinia; species Alpinia galanga. The sequence goes on along the minus strand of JBAMHZ010136659.1, from coordinate 8,380 downwards.
GCATATTTACATCAATCCCTTTACTCTCCCTTTACTGTTTCATTTTTGTTTCTCTCCTGAACAATTTGTTCTTATAGAGTTAACATACAGCCAGGCGCTTGTGTGTATCTTTGCATCTTAACTATATTCCTCACGGTGCTTCCTCAGTTGAAGTATGTATCAACCTTTATTTACATCATTTCCATGTTTACATCATCTCTTACCAAGTTATCATTAACAATAGCAATAGAAAATACAATGAACGATGCCTTGACAATCCAACCATTTCAAGTAGTGGCATAGTTGGCAAAATCAGCTGATACCGATTGCCTGAGTTGGATGGGTATCGTCAATGATTGATATGATTCTTACCAAGAAATCAATATTCCACTAAGATAATGGAGAATTTTAGAACAAATTGTGATTCAAAGGAATTAGTTAATAACACTAGAAAATTAATGGAAATCCATTGGAATTTGATTAAACTGAGAATAAAAATGGATAAATTGAGTTAAAATTTTGTTAAATTGAGATTACTCTGAAAAACTTGATTAATCTAGCTTTTCCTTTAATTCTGGTTTTATTCTTAGGTCATGTTTCCTATTTGGGAAGGACATACAGATTGAAAAACAAATTGACAGATTTTCTGGTGGTACTTCCCCTCTTTTTTCCTTTGGCAGAAAAAGAGGAAGGAAAGGAAAATATAGGAGTGATAATTTTTTTTTTAATTTTTCTCTGTAGTAGTTTCATCCAATTTGAGTAGAAAACTCACATTAACATGCAATATATCAAATCCAACCATAAAAGTATTCAAAATTGTTTTATCTTTTCAAATATATTTTTATTTAATTTTTCTAATTATTGTAATAAATAAAATTTTTGAATTTAAGGCTCCCCTGTTCTTTCCCTCTAAGGAAATAGTTGGATGGAAAACTTTCTTTTATTCCTTCCAAGGAAAACAACATTAAGGAAATATTTCACAGTTCTATTTATATGAGGTTTTTTCCTACCTTCTTTCTCATAAAGTTTTCTTCTCTTGTCATAAATTAATGGTTAGAGAATTCTTAAGGGAGGGAGAAATCGCCCTTTTAAATTTCAAAGCCTTGTCACTACTTACGATTCCCCACGAGATCAAGATTTATTCATTCAACTGTCATCGTTCATTAGGTTTGACACCTCTCCTAAAAAATCTCACTCTGATGGGTTGAGAGAGTCTATTATGGATCGAGAGAGCCCAAATAATCTCTCAATCAACAATGATTTTGAAACTGATATTCCTTCAACTAAATTATGTTTGAATGTTGTTAGGGGCTATCAAGTAAAAAAATTCACTTTTATTATTTATTAGTTTTATATAATAAATATGACATAATCTATATATTATATTATTAATAATTGAATATGAAATAACATATCATAGACATTATTCTTACTATTTTAGAGCAATTATTGCAATCTTATATATATATATGAAAAATATTATATTTTTCTCTCTTTTTTCCATTGATTCTAGTTTGACCTATCCTACCAAGCTAATGCAAGCATATTTTGATCCTTGAACTTTCTGATCCCAATTCCAATACCTGATTTGTAACAATGATAGTGGAGGGTTCGACAGTCCCTAATCATTTTATATACATAAAAAGATTAATTTTTTATTTCATGATAAATCAAATGGAACAGCATGCTTAGTCAGTTGTTAGATTTTGATGTCTAATGTAAGCATAATTTTTTATGCTCACCATATTATTCTTCTTATCATGTAGTTCACTCCTCTAGTTAAATTAAATCACCCTTCTTATTGAAGTATCTTTTGTTTTTCTGTTATGCAAGCTTGGTTAGCTTCCTATATTGTAATGAAATTGTTTGTGTTAGCAGTAAATGACATGCATTTCTACTGTACCCTACTTTTTTCTTTTCTTTTCTGTATAGATAATCTTCATTCTGTGGAGAACTCTTTTAGGTAATGAAGCACTTGCCTGAGGAAGCTGTGGATTCAAAATTCCTTGAAGGAAATTCAGATGAATTAGTAGATGGAGAAACTGCATCTAGTTCAGAACATAAAGACCTACCTGATACGTCATCAAAGGTTTCTTTCTTGTCAAGCTTCTTCACATCCAATTTCTCACTTCTTGAAAGAAACTCCAGCTCATTTACAGTCGAAAACAACCCCAGCAAATATAGTAGTTATGACTGGACAACCACTGTGAAGCACATTATTAGTAGTGGCTCAATGAGGAGGCTCCAAGATCGTGTATTAGGGTCAAACAGTGCTGTCACTTTAAGCTCAACAAGTGACACATGGCTTCTTGGCAAGTGCTACAATCTAGCACTCCAGGAATCACATAATCCTGATCAGGGCAATAGTTTTACATCTTTTCTAGAAGATTTCTTGTCAAGAATATGGATTACTTACCGGAAAGGTTAGTTTTCTGAAGCAGTCATCAACTATGATCGTTTGATTTTGACCCAGATCTTCTACAGGTTTTGAACCTATTGGCGATTCGAAATTCACATGCGATGTCAACTGGGGGTGCATGATCAGAAGTAGCCAGATGCTTATTGCTCAGGTAAATCTTATTCAGTTCTTTCCTTCTAGTTCATACTTGTGCAGATGTAACTATTAGTGAGGCGTACTCTATGAATTCCAACAGGCATTGATTCTTCACTATATGGGGAGGTCTTGGAGGAAACCTTCACAAAAGGTGATGATTCATACTAGTTGTCCATGTGATTCTCTTTGATGTTTGGTAAATATGGAGAAAGGACTTAGTCTCCCTAATCTAGTGAACATTTTGTGTCTGACTGTTGGTTTGCAGCCATATGATTTTCAATATATTGAAATTCTACATCTTTTTGGTGACTCAAGCTTACGTGCCTTCTCAATACACAATCTTCTTAAAGCTGGGAAGGATTATGGTTTGGCTGCTGGATCATGGTTGGGTCCTTATGCTATGTGTCGAACTTGGGAAACTATTGCTCATGCTAACAAAGAGCAAGATGAACATAAAAGCTTGCCCATGGTTGTATATGTTGTTTCAGGTGATCAAGATGGGGAGCAAGGTGGAGCTCCAGTTATCTGCGTTGAAGTTGCTTCCAGACTTTGTCATGATTTTAGTAAGGAACAACTAGACTGGGCACCAATACTATTTTTGGTTCCTTTGGTCCTTGGACTGGAAAAAATAAACCCCAGGTGAGTTGGAATGCTGCAATTTTCCTCATGCAATGACATAAAGATCCTCATTTTCCTTAACATATGCATGATTTTAAGCTTTGTTTTGTCAAAGAGTCCTAATAAACAAATTGTTCCGCTCTCTGTGTCTGATGTATCTTTTTTATGTCATGATTTCATATACTGGTTGGTGTATTCCTTCATATAAACCAGAATTTAATGGCCCAGTAATGATGTTTAAATTGTATTGAAGTGAAATTGTCTGTTTCATTTATAAACCCTGGCCCAATTATCAAATTAGTATTGTAATTGTACTGGAATTTGAATCCTTAATATATAGTTTAACCATGACCTTCTCTTGCAGAAGGACTGATGATGAAGAGAAAAAGATTTTCAAATTGCTAGAAGCCTTTTTTACTATTGAATATGATTGTTTTATGCAAGTTCCTAAAAGTTGTTTATGTGGTTTGATGCATCTTAAATCGGTTAGCTAAATACTTGGAAATTATCAAATTATTGCTCTCTGAAGCTATAGTTCTTTTGCTATTTATCAGAGTATATTTAACTTTCCTTTTCTAATTTGACTGCCTCTGAAGGCTTTGTTTGGTTCGCTAAGTTTTAAGATGCAGAACTACTTTCCTACTAAGCTTAAGGATTCTCAAGCTGTCACTGATCTCAATTCTAATTTGTAATGCATCTTTGTTTAATTAGAGATGTGATGTAGAAAACTTGATATTGTGCTGTTTAGCATGTATACTAAGAAAATTTTGGAAATTTCAGGCAATATATGTGAAGTTTGTCATTGTAGTAACTTGATTTTGAGAAGGTTCTGTTCATGGAGTCCTGTAGAAATTGACCTGCTTTGTTTTCCAACTATGCAAAACCCAAGGCAGCAATTGAAAAGTTGTCTTTTACTAGCAAGCTAAAAGAACATGCAGCCATTTACATTTTTTAATAGCTTGAATAGTCAGAGCTTATGCGTCCATTAGTTTCATTTTCTTGATGTTTTGATGCATTATATGAACTTTTTACTTTTTTCTCACTAGTTATTGCTATGGTTTTTATGTGCAAGAAATGACTGTGCATCATGGAATCTTTTCATGCAGATATATTCCTTTGCTATGGGAAACATTTACATTTCCACAAAGCCTGGGCATTTTAGGTGGTAAACCTGGAACCTCCACCTATATAGTTGGTGTACAAGATGAGAAGGCTTTGTACTTGGATCCTCATGAAGTTCAAACGGTATCAAATCTGTTTACACTATCAGCGATTTCTGTTTTATCATTATGAAGATATAATTATTATGTGCATTGAAAACTAATAGTTTCAGACTCCTTCATTGTTACAATATAGATGGTAGATGAAAAGGGATGTTATAGGTCAAAAGAATTTCTCTTTCAATTGTTATTAAGAATAGTTTGTTTGATTTTCCACACCTTACTTTTTCTGGCATGCTTGCTTAAGTTTAATCTCAGCGATGATCTTATTATTCCTTTTTCTTAACTTGGAAAATCCGGATGCACATACAATGAAAGAACATGAATTAAGATGAAAATAAGCTCCCACGGGCATGCTACGATGATCATCAGGTGTTAGATCTGCATCAATGAAGCAAGGATCAATTCCCAGCGGGCGCATGCCTATAGGAAAAAAAATCATTCCACTTGAATGATTATGTGGTGATCAGCTATAAGTTGACCCCTTATTTACCTTCCTTTATATTGCTGTGGGGCTGATATTAAGGGGCACTTGGGATGAGCGTTATCACCTTTTGCATCAATGAATTAAGATGAAAATAATAATTTAAAGGGCTAGTAGATTAAATAGTTAGACATTGAATAAGTTAAAATGGAAGGTTTGACTGTATAGGGAGACTCAAAATTTTTTTATTATCTTCCTTCAAAAAGAAAATGACAATTTACCAAAAGGCACATCCAAAGTTTGATTTTTCCCAAAAGGCGTACCATAATTTGAGAATTACTAAAAGACATACTTATTTTTTGCATTATCTCTCTGCTAAACTCTAAAATTTTATGGGGTTGATTTTTGAAAATTGGCACCATAATAATGTTGATTTTCAAAGATCAGCACTAAGTGATGTTCCTTGCTTATAAGTTCATCAATAAGTTTTGATCAAAATTTATTGATGGCCTTAGGCAGCTCCAATTGTATCCAATTCAAGTTTGGTAGGATTCTGCAGTGATCCTTAGTTTTACCGTGCCCTACTATCTCAACTTCAAAGTATTCCTAGCTATGCACAACATGTTTTTTAAAATTCAACTTCTGTAATAATTGACACATACCTATAACTTCACGTAGGAGGTTCAGAATTAAGGTTTCATACCATATCTATCTTCTCTATAGTTTCCTTTTCCATTCTATATCCATATTTTATAATTTCAAATCCTCTAGGTCGTCTTAGTCAGCTCTGATTAGACTTAATTCAAATTTAATATATTTCTGTAGTGCTCCTTAGTTCCACTGTGGCCAAAAGTTTAGCATAGTAGGTGATATTGTTATTTCAAATCAGGAAGCCAATTTTTAAAATTTGGAATGTTACATAGTTTTATATTGTGATCAGGGACAATTTATTGATTATCATTGTTATTATTTCTCATCATTTTCCTTATTGTATAAAGAGACAACCTCTAGGGCTATAGTACAATAGTAGGACGCTCATGTAACCTCCAAAGCATCTCTAGTTTGATCCCCAATTATGGTGCATTTGCATGAATTTTCCTCCAAATGGAGTAACAAACCTAAAAAAGCTAGACTGTTGGATCGCCCGCTGTGAGTACTTGCCGATTTACTCTGACAGCTAATGGAAAACTTTTGTGGGGCTGAATTAGTCATCCACAGGATTAGTTGGGCCGAAGATTTGGATATCTGATGCCAACTATTTTTTTTTAAAAAAAAGAGAATTTCAGATATGATTTGTGGTATGTGTAAACATTATGCTCCAGTGTAAAGGGTGTTAGTGCAAGTTGCTGAAAATAATCATCCCTAAGCAAGATATTGAAACCATATAGGACCTCATTGAAGGCAGGTGTCTTCCATCTGCACAGTTGATCTTGTTCATGAGATTTCAAATTTTTTGTTAAAAGAGATTTAATTGATCTGGGCATAACCTCCTCAAATAGTTGAGTTGAGATGATGCTACCAGCATGTTTTACGAGATGGCATCCGTCAAAAATGCAGTTGATAAAATAGTTTTCACCCTTTTTCATTTTTCCAATTGGAGATATGTTCCTATTCAATCATCTGAGAGCTGTAGTAATTACTATCTATAATAGGCTGTTGATATCAAGAAGGATGATCTGGAAACTGATTGCTCTTCATATCAATGCAGGTATGTTTGTAAACCTACCCTAATTTCCTACATACTTGAACTTTTTCCCTTTGCTTATCGATTAAGATCGATCTCAGCACTGTGCGTCACCTGCCACTAGACATGATAGACCCATCATTAGCCATTGGTTTTTACTGCAGAGATAAGGGTTAGTTTATCTTCCTTCGCAGATGATTCTTCTCAAATATCTCACATCAGTGCTAAATCCATTTGTCTCCTCCATATATTTTCAACATTCTACAGAAGATTTTGAAGTCTTCTGCTCTCGTGCCACTCAGCTTGCAGATAAATCAGATGGAGCCCCTTTGTTCACTATTGTCCAAAATCTCCAACCCTCAAAACCAATTTCGCAGAATGATTCTTGCGCAGTAGGCAACAGATTGGATGATTTCTGCTCAAAAAATTTCAGTGGAATTGATGATCAGACCCAAGAAGATGAATGGCAAATTCTATGAGGAGCCACAAACAAAACCTTGTGCGGAACAGCATGTCCTTCAGGAGATCAGTCTAACGTGGACCTGCTTAAAAATGCTGGAGTAAACTGGAAATTTCTGTTCCTTTTCGTTAATTCTTTGCACATTATTATTAATATTTTTTAACATGTAAACGAATAGTGATAATTCATAGCTGAACTACAGATCAAGCCATTGCGTCGAAGTCTGATCTTATGGACTCCACAATTCCTCCAAGTGTATTTTCCAGTTAATACAAAAACTAATTTATTAGACTATCGTCAATATTTATTTGGGCTAAAGTTGTTGGTGATTGTTATGCGCATGGGAAAGAAGGTTTGCTTTTCCTTTTGCAATCTTATGCTCGTCCCCAGTTCTGCTGCGGATAGGATTATCATGTGAGCTCCCTTTCTCAGATAATCTCGTGAATTATGACTTCTATATTCAAGTGTGGCCCCATAGATGTTACGCAGTGTAAAACATTTAGAGGAATAATAAGTTGTGTGTAATTTATTCAATAGATAAATTTAAAAAAAAAATCATTTATCTTTAGGGTAGTCAAGCAAAATTTAGACACCTGAATTATCTAATGATATTTAGAGACACTTAAATAATCTTTAAGTTCATTAAGAATTATGGATTCAAATTCAAAATTATTATATTTTAAATTGATGTCAACTTAGTAACAATTTTACACACTTAGAAATGCTATCAGGGAGTCTAATAGCTAGTGACTTCAATTTTATTATCTATAACTGTAGAGAGTGAGCTTGAGAAATATAGAAGACCTCTCACTTCTGCCCTATTAGTTACGTCCTCCCACGTAGTATTCATCCTCTCTATCACTTTGTTGTTGACTAAGTGGGACCACGACCCTTAGAGACAAGGCAGTCATGCATAGAAGGTAAATGCATCTTCTTTATTCCCTTATTCACAATAGGGATGTGAATGTAGATTTACAAAAAAAAAATTCTTATATATCACGATGGAAGATTGCATCTCATCTAGGAAGAAGTAAATTTACATATATTAGTGCACTGTTCTTCTTAGACAAGCTAGAATTTAAAGTCTCCTGGGGAAAACAGCGAAGATGGCCTCGAGGAGTCGATGTAAGAAATATGAAGCTTGTCAACGGAGAGACATTTGGAGAGGTCATTTTGCCATTGATGACTGAATTTTCACATTGCAAGGTTGAGAGTTGCATTTTTGTCGCCGCTTTTGGAAATTGATCCTATGAGAAAAAAAAATGTGGAACCACCACATTAGCGGCCCCCCACCACTGTCCCTACGTGTGGAGGGAGTAAATCAGGAACTCAGGGCGGCCAGCGCAGAAATGCGGAGTCATCGGTAGCCTGGCGGTGAAACCCAGGAATCGATCCCTTGCCCTTTCAGACTTTAACACGGCTGTGCTAGCCGTCCGAGCAA
>JBAMHZ010136554.1:0-15622 GCA_037177395.1 Alpinia galanga | reverse complement strand
TTTCTGTAATCTACACAAGCAACAAATAGATAAACAATTTCTTAACAAATTGGAAGTCGGAATAGCATGTTGAACAAACTTTACAAAGAAAGAATTCCAGTTAAGCCCCTTGATTATCAGCAACGTGAACAATGGAATGAACTGCGTCGATGAATAAAAGAAGCATCTCAACAGCTGGAAACAAATGCAACAGAAAGTGCACACAAAGAACTCAAGATGCAAACTGTTATATACACTTCAATGTCATATCATAAAATATGCCAAGGCTGCAGCTTTAGAAGATCATAGAAGGATGATATTAGAGTTGAGTCTGATCAAACCATGGACCCGAGGGACCAGAATTGCCTGAAGTGAACTACAATCTCAGATCATGCTGCGATAATTATTATCACAATGAGTAGGATAATGCCAAAAATCACCAAAAGCAGGCACATCTGCACAAAACCCAGCTTACTCAAAAACACAACGAATGCAAATGATTGATATCCTTTTTTTAGAGGAATAAGTTGATCTTACGAGGGACGAATTTGACTTTTGGGTTTTTTCTGCCTTTTTAAGCTGGGATTTTGCTTGTAAAGTTGCTCCATGAGAACTCTCGACGTGGGAGTTGATATCATCTGCAAGAAACTGAGAGTTTATCTAGAGGAAAACACAAATGAAGATGAACATTACAAAGTTAATTTTTCTCACCAATTACAATTCCTTGATCATTAACCAGCACAGCAAGGTCCTTGAAGATTTCATTCACCTGACCAATCTGCTGCTGAATTTCTTGAATGCCCTGTTCTCTCTCCTCGATGATTGCCTCATTAAAAACAATCTCATTATCCAACAACAACTCCTGCCTATACAACAAAAAAAATCGTGATATTAGGAAAATATCCAAATGCATCTCTAGAAAAACTGGAACTCATCACAAATTCTCCTACACTTGTACAAACTAAGATGCGATGACTGGAACTTCAGTCACAGCAGGATTTGCTCATTACCAAGAACAACTAGGTAAAAAAGACCCGCAATTGGCATTAATTATTAAAGTAATTTAACAGCCTAACATGGGACTGGCTATGTCTACTTATATGATCAAATCCATATAGATAGTATGCCTATCAAGTAATGTACTAAAGGTACAACCTATTCAAGTGTTATGAATTCTTGTTGGCTTTGATATTTATGTAAAATCACAACACTATAGTTTTTTTAACCCATGCAATTGTTACCTAGAGAGAAATTGCAGCATTATCACTTAGCTCAAGTATTTGGTGCAAACCTTCATGATGAATGTGTATTAAAGTTCACTCTCATGTTCTGGGATCAAATTTGGACCTGCTGAGGATCATGTGATGCTGAAATCCAGATTAAAGCTGGTGATAAAAAACAAGATCTAACTAAGATCAAGTTGGGTAGTGGTCTGAACCGTGGAATTGCTAGGTAGGAAACCAAGATTGAACCAAAATTGAGACAGGGCTACTCATATGTTGAAGCTGCTGCAGCAGCAGAAGTGTCTCTTCTCTCGTTAAGTCCAACAACACTCTGATGAGCATTGCATGATTACAAGTGTTCCTCTGATGGCCACCTGCAAGATTGACGTTGATCAAAGGTCTCCATGTTTGCAGCCAACCCAAGAAGTATCTAGCTCGTTGAAGGCAGGCTTCATTCAATTTAGTCATAGCATCATTTTCAATTTATTAACTCAATACTAACACCAATTTTCTTCATCTGTCTCTCTCTACTATGAACAACCCACCATCATCTGGACAGTTGATCAGATAATCAGTTGCCTGGGGCATCCATTTGGTACTTTTGCTTTTGCACAAAATCAATTGGTACCGTCATATTTTGATGAGAGAACAAGCTTTTCTTCTGTACTATAAAGGGCTTCAAATCCTAATTAACTCATCTAGTCGAATAATTTTTCTCTTTATGAGTATTGTTATATACGTATGACTTTTCATTTCATTGTTGTACCAAAGTGGTATTAGAGTTGAACTTCTAGTTCGGTGGAAGATACTCAAGTCATCCCCCATTTTGCGGTCACTATTCATGAGCCCTCATCACCAAGGCACCGAGACATTCTCCTGCAGGACCTGACACTCTGCCACTTCCTTCTTAGTGCTCATCCTTTTTCTGCGTATCAGTAACCACCACCACTTACCATGCTGCTACAACTCTGGTTCCTGCATCTCCTTCCATGGTGCAGTTGACTCTTGAGATTAAGATATATAGGTAGCGCTAGCTCATCATGGAACTACTAATTGGTACTTGGTCCATTGGAGGTGACTCTTGGATATAGACGATGCTAGGATCATGGAAAATAAACTGCCTGATTGCTTCCAAGATGTTTGTTGAGATTCAAAACCGTCTTAAAGTACTTCTCAAGGTAATGCCATAGAGCTTGATTCAGATGTTGCGATTCAACAGGAGACTCTTGGGCAACCACTGCACACCTATAATTAATGGCATATAGCTCGATTCAGATTGTCTTCTGATTCAACAGGGTTAATGCAATAGACAATTTTTAGGTTTAAAATTATTTAGTTTTTAAGTTCTTTGAGTAGTTATAAGACTCATTATTATGCTTTTACTAAGTATTATAAACCGAGCAAATTGGAGCCTTTTTTTTTTTTGGAGAATGAGTTAGGATAATGAACCTTTCATTGGTTCTATAAAAGAGCTTTAGTTCTGTAAAAGACAGCTTCACTAAAACCCTAAGCCCTTATGTAATAATAAAATTTTCCTCTTTGCAAGTTTGTTCTTTATCTGAGATTTTTATGTCAACATTAGTACATAGGTTATACAACGTACTAATCTAGGTATTTATTTATTTTCCAAATAAGACACTAAAGCTTCATTGCTCTATTTAATTACCTCGAAAAATAAGTTGCTTTCCCTAACACATTTGCAAGCCCTCTGCCATCATCGATAAAGTCCCTCCTTTCTTCACCGCTCATGCTTTCCCTATGCCCTATATTCTCATCCTTGAGCCCTTTAATGACGTTTGTGAACTCAGCTAGATTCAGTAGATTAATCGGATTGACCAGTCAACCTCCTCACTCAATCTAATCAATACACTAGATTGTCTGGCGTGTTACATTGTCAAACAACTTGATATGCACTAACCACACAACTTGACAATCCCCTAACCTGAGTCAAATCAATTAGTGCACCAAATTGTCGACTTGGTCAACATGACCAACCTGTCTTGGTCAACTTGCTCTCCTAGACCTTGTGGCTCATGTGAACCATCTAATCTAATTATATTGACCAACTCACTTGGCTGGACTAACCCACCCAACCTGCTCAGTATTGACTTGCTTTGACCGATGAGAGCAACCAACCGTGACCAACTAGCCCACTTGAACCAATAACATGCTTAAATTGGCTAGCACGCTAACCTAGATAGCCAATCTAGCTCACACAGATTTCTAGCTTAGTCAGTTGGACCAATTGGCTTGACCAACCAAAATGACCAGTCAACTAGGATCGTCTAACTGCTCAACTAAACCCAACTGGTCTGATTGGCCCATTGGGTGTGCAAACTACCTGATGATATCAATTGGCTTGCACAAAATTATGTATTGAATTGTCAATCTAATTGATCTGCTTGAATTAATCAATGTGCTCAATATGCGCTCAATGTGCTCGGACCTACCAAAGTGCTTGTTGCTCCAAAATCATCCAATGTGCTTGAGCCTTGAGGTGCCTAAATTGTGTATGCTCAGCTTGTCTAAATTGAGTGGTGTTCCCATTGAGAACAGTTTGTCATGATCGACGTGCCCAAGCCGACTAATGCGGCTAGCTTACCTAGATTGATGAACGCACCTAACCCACCCAAACCAACTGATGCACCTAAAACCGATCAATGTGTTCCACTAGCCTAGACTGACTAGATTGATCAATACAATTAGACTTATTACTCTGAACTATGTGTCTCAACTTCAAGAAAACCTTTCCTCCCTATGCACCAAACATAAAAATAAATTAATTTTCTTCATTAAAATTTTGTCTTGCTAAAATTTTCTTCAAAAAATATTTCACATGGATAAAACATTTTCATAAAACAAACATAACCTAGGTTATTTAATAATGAATGACATCGAGTGCTAAAAGATACTAGCAATAAATTTAATTATAAATCTGTTTGTCTTAATTCTCAATAACAAGGTCAATCCATGGACAGCATAAGTATCAAAAGTGATTATGAAGATGTGATGTTTTAGAGGAATGACAAATTGGGATGGTAATTTAACCAACTCCAACCAAGATTTAACCCACCTGTAGCTAACATTCTTTGCTTTGCTCTACTCACTCGTTGCTCCTTGACCTGAATGTATATGTGTGTGTGTGTGTGTGTTTGTTGCCTTTCCTTGAACCCAGCCAAGAATAACCCAGCTAGGAAGAGAAGAGAAGGGAAGTGGGGATAAGGAAGAAGAGTTTATCCTACAAGCTACCCTGTCTCATTAGCATCCCTAATGACAAAGAATAGATGGAAAAAAATTGTCATTCATAAATACTCATATAAACTAACTTTTGTTAAGCAATTTGTGCAGGCAAACTCAATATTTTCATGAGATAGTAAGTAGTTGTAAATAATCAGCAAATAACCCAGAAACATCATGTACTAAAAAAAGACATGAGCTAGAAATCACCTTCTAGAATCTGCAAGCAGAGCACGCTGTTCACGAGTTTTGCTAGAACCAGAATCAGCTTCAGTTGCATCATAGCTGTACAAATATAAAGAGGCATTGAAGGTAACTGCAGTAAGTTACAAGAATAATCACAGTGAAAATTAAATAAATTAGAAAAAAAATTGACTATACTTCACAGCTGATTGGGATCATTAACCTAAATAAATCTAGTTGTTCATATAGCAACACCCATGCCAACTCCCTATTTGCCCCTTGTTAGGAAACAAACAACTCAGGTACAAGCACTTTTTCTACCAAATATGCATAAAGGGATTCTTGTCAAATAAAGAGGCCACAAAATCAGTTGGAACTTGATGAGAAGACACACGTGTCAAAACTGAAAACAATAATTCACTGAAATGCTAATTTGAAAAACTGAAACAATGATCTTATGAGTGACCAAAGTTAAAAACTGACCGCAAGCAAAACCAACCAATAGAATCCACCATATGTCACTACCATTGAGATTAAGGAAACAATGCAGCAGCTCAAACCAAAAATCCAACACAATACAAATTACCTTTGAGGGAAATTTGCTTCTGGAGCCAATGGGGCAAATGCAGTCTCCTTCTCAGCAGCCAACCTCTGAAATTTCTGGAACTCCTTCAGGATATTTTGAAAATCCTTTGCAAGTTTTGCATCAGCAACTTTTTTACTCGCCTGACAGATTTAATAAATGCTTGAGCACATGCAAAACATTTAATCACAAGTTTCAGAGGGTATCCACTTTATTTGCAGTGAGAAAGATCTGAGAGATGATGATATCATGATTCGTGACAACAATAACAACAACTAATCCTTTATCCTACTAAGTGGGATCGGCTATATGGATCCTCATCGCCATTGAACTCAATCCTCTATAATATTATCATCTATATTTAAATAAATTTTATCCTATTTTATTATTGCTAACCAAATCTTCTTCAGTCTCCCTCTTTCTCGATTAATATGTGTATTTGACAAAGTTTCACACTGCCTGATTGGGGTATTTATTGGTGTCTAAAGTATATATTAATATCATCTTTAATGCGCCACTCAGAGTTTTCCCTCAGTTGATACAACCCTAAGTAGTCCATCCTCGTATGTCCGCACATCTACTTTAATATCCTCATCTTTGCGATTCTTATTTTGCTCATATGCTCATTTCATAGTCCAACTTTCACCTTCATACAATTTGACCACCATTTTGTAAGACTATCGATAATCACATAATGTATGTCCTTATCCAACTTAGGATATGAGAACTCATATATTTTACACTGCACCCAAATTCTCACATAGATGTCATTGTTATTACTGAAAATGGAACAGCCTAGCATTAATGCAATAATTTTATGGACCCATACATAACATTTACCTATGTTTTACATTGACAAGCAATCTAACGCAACCCTTCTCTTTTATCCAAACTTGGGGTCGACCATGATCTAAACAAATTCAATCAAATAAATAAATAAATTCCAAAAACATGACCCACGTCTTCAATCAAATTTAATAACAAATCATAGGATTCTTTTTTTACAAAAAAAGGTAGAGAATCTTCACTTTATCCACATTTTTTCATTTTAGGCCATAAAATTTAAAAACAACATTTACATACTTTTGAAATTCACTTCATTCTAACTCCTCCTATTTGCTTCGTCTCAACCAACTGACAACTCCACTACTCAATCAATATATGGCATTGGAGTTCTTGTGTTGATCCCCTTAACCTAACACAAGAAAGAGCATAATCTTTCACCTTTTCCCTTCGTTAAAGAAAGATCTCTTATGGAGCATGGTTGGGCTATTTGAACATCTCTCCATATAAGGCACAAAACGGTGAAGCTATTCCTGTCACTATGAATAGAGCCAAGAGTGAACATAGGCAGTTGATTCAAAATTTCTAGCATGTCCACATCCCCCTCCAGCATCTTGAGCACCTCTAATATTATTAGCCAGATCACCACTATCACATATGCTCATAGGATTCCAATGAGCACAAACTTCTCCATCCCCTTCTTCAGCAATTGTTGTAGCTAAAGCAATTGTTTTGGTGTTGAGCAAGTATAGGGATAGGGTTTTAGCAACGAAGAGAGGAATAGAGTTCTGGGTCATGATGGGAAAGGGGATACCTGAGTCACTAGGTTTCTGACTGCAAGGGCACAGGTAATCTTTTTTATGCTCAAAATCCATATTCCAAAAGAATATCTGTTCTAGGTTTATTTTGGATTATTTCGGAATAGAAATTCTGACAGAATTATTAGTCAAGATTCACATGGATTACCAAATGCTAGAATTCTTATTCCATAAAACCCATAAGGAACGGAATATTGTGGTGAACCATTCATGTAGTTAGCAAAACTAACAATGTAATGAGCACAAATTATTGTTATCTTTCTCTAATTTCTTTTTTGAAAGCAATGGATCCACCCATAAAGTAGGAACTAATGTTGATGTTCATAAGAAAATTACATGAAAACAATTAAGCCTTATAGGCTATCAATTGTGTATTCTAGGGATTGAAATTTTTTAATACATTTGAGTGCAGGTTCAGCATGAGTCAGCATGGTGATTGTATGATTAAATGTCCTTTTATCGTTATTTTGACTTATGCAACAAGTGGAAATGAACATGAACATAAAATATATTTTTGAACTTTATTAGCATCTCTTATGTTTCGTAACTGCCAAAAATTTTGTGTAAATAGTATGTGGGTTATTTTTCCACTAACCTGAATTAGGAATGAAGAATAATTTCAGCAAAATAAGTCACACTACCCTACTCTATTATCATCCCTATAGCATATCTACCAATATTCTTGCATTCTACCACAATTGCAAGATTAGGAAAAAAAAAATATTTCCATCAATTGCATGTATAATCCAAGCTTATTGGTTGCAATAAAAAAGAAACAAGCTTCTAAAATCCCTCTATGCCAAGGACCACCAAGAGAAAGTAGAATAAGGCAAAGTTTGTTTATGGTTCAGAGTTTATTGGATAACTCAATGAGCAGCCGATTAAGTTCTTGTATTTCTTAATTATGTTAAACCTGTGAAAAATAGACATCCATTTCCCGATATGGATGAAATTCCATAAAAAGGATGGATGTATGCATTGGTAAGCTGATTCATTTTGGAATACACGTTGGCATTTTTCAGTTAAGAGTTGAAGGAATGGATAGAAATTCTGACATAGTTAATGTAATAAAATAATAACGACGATGACCACAAAAGAAATCTTTAAAAAATAGAACCTAACAAATGATGTTTACCCAATAAGAAGATTAACAGCATTGTAAATGATGACAAATAAAAATAGAATTTGATAGCTTAAGAGATATATTCTACAAGGATGTGAGCATGAGAGTTGGTTTTTATCATTGGCAACGAAAAATTATAAGAGAGAAAGGAAGAATTGATTGAAACAACAGTATCATCTATGATTAATTGACTTTATAAAAAAATTAAAAAATATATGTTTCTCCTTGCCAGAAGCCTAAAAATCTATAGGAATGTATTTTTGGTCTGTCATGTCATCAAAACACCTTTATTATCAGACAAGTTTGTAAACACCAATTGGAAAATTGCATGAGGAACCATAAGAAAACCTATATATCAGAAGATTGAAAATTCAACTAACACTAAAGCTATACCAATGTCAGGAGAGTAAATAAGAGAAAAAGTACATGGAAAGAATTGAAACTTACACTGACTTCAACATGATGATCTGTTTCACTAGCTAGTTTAAGTTTTGCAGAAGTGTCTTTAACTAATTGTGCAATTTGTAGTCTAGTGTTATTCCTGCCAGGAAACATATTAAATCAAGTAATAAGTGTGAAAATAAGTTCCACAGAAGAATTGATTTTACATGGAAAATATCAAACATACAGTTAGTACATGGAAGAAACTGTTGCCAGCAAAACCAAATGGAAAGATGATCTAATTTGAAAAGTAAAAAATGGCATAAAGGACTAGGATTGCGATTATAAGTTTGCTTAGAAATGCCCAGTAAAGGGAATGTAGTTCATCATCATACCTAGGAACTTATCAAAACAACCCTAGCTTTAAAAAAACTATAAAAATAAATCCAAAGAAACCACATTTCTAGAAAGAAACTAAACATTCTTATTCTTCAGCAACATTAGAGCAATCTAACAAATCTAGTAAGCATTTTATTTACATTAAAGAAATCTTTTCGAAGATGGGGAACATTCAGATTTAGAATTTTGATGAAGAGAAGGATGGTAATCATTATTTACTATTCATCAGATACACAGGCAGTACACTTTTTCACATCTTAAAGCTCTCACTCCATTATATCATTTTTTTAAAAAAAAAAAGTAAAACTAGGTGTAATTTAAAGTATCTCCTCCCTCTCTCAATTTGGAAAAAAATTAATTTCTCTCTCTCTCAATTTAAAAAGAAAGTACTCTCTCTCCACTTGCCAATACTCACTCCCTCCAGATTTGGAAGATGTACTGCTACCTTCACTTAGGTTTGGAAGTTTCATCAGATTTGGAAATCTCTACCATTACCCATCTCAATTTATAAGAAAGTCGATCTACTTTTGCCAACTTGGAAGATTTCTGGTTCTGGAAAAGGTTAGCTGTTGCTGCAAGGGGATTTCCAACAAAGAAGGAAGGAGATAATCTCCTTCCTTTCAGTATCTTCCTCCTTTTCTCAGTTTGAGCAACCCACTTGCTCATGTAAGACAACCACCCTCACGGCTTCATTTGGCTAGTGTATTAAACAATTGACTGTTCATTATGAATTAAGTTCTTAGTGAAAATTTGGTAGGTTGATTGATGATTTGAAAGTTAGTGTTTTCAACTGCTTTTCCATTAGAATTTTCTCAAAAATCCTAATGCCTTGTTTAGGGCAGCAACTTAGAGGGCAAGAGAGAATGATCTTTGATTGAGTTTTGATCGATGAGTCTCCTTTTTGAGATAGGATCCTCACCCCTTTGTTAGGGGAAAACCATCTAGTCGAGGATTCAAATGGAGACCCATAGATGATAGGGAAACCAAATCAAAGAAAGGCGAGAAGTCACATGATGCAGTACCTTGAAGTGGTTGGATCTTCATGTTTCATTACATGTGATGGAGTATGATGTTGTTTGATGAGCATGATGGGTTTTTGAACCAATTGGGAGTGCTTAAAACAATAAAGAGCAGAATTTTTGTCCGGGGATCCTGAAGTGAGGGGTTATAGGAAAGTGATTAGCATTGTGGTTAACACCTTTTAGTTAAAATCAACAAGTGAGAACCTTTACCTTGGGAACAATGGATTGTAGAGGCTCTAGATGAAACCTTAACTCGACGGAGATGCATTTATCTTTAAGCTTAGTTGTTTGTGTTATTTCTTATACATGTTGGATTCCTACCATGCTGGTAGCATGCTTATCTTCTATGTCATGTTTATCATTTTTATTGATTCATGATTATAATATATCTTTATATAAATAATGCATGCTTAGTGTTGTTATTTTTTCTATGTTAATGATGATGCATGTTTAGATACTTCTATTAATATGTGTTACTAGATTTAACAAGTCATATATGAAACATTATCATAACATGAATATCTCGAAGTATACTCATTATACATAGTGCACTAATGGGCTAGGGTATCATGGGTATACTCATTATACATACTAAAGAGCAATCAACATATGATAAATGGAGTCAACTCAGAAATCTGTTGGTAAATTGAAGACTATAGCGATCGCAATACTCAGTCAACTGAAATGTAGTCAATAATAGAACAAAAAAGAGAACTTGAAGCCAATTTGGAGACTATAAAAAGAGCACCATGGAGAGCATGCAAAGGCAAGCACTTTGTGCTTAACTTCTTACATCTATAAGCTCTCTCATTGTAATCCTAAGCCTATTGTTGTGATTCTTAGTTGCCATCGCATGTTCTCATCAAATAGTCGTAGTCAACTAACAAACAAAATATTTCAACAGTTGACTGAACGAACAAAATGTTTCTATCTGATGCTAAGGCAAAAGAATGAGACCTCATTATGCTAGCTTTGTAGATTAACAAGAAAATATAAATAGATATGAAATGTTAACAGCCATGGGAACCATCTTATGAATCAACTAGCACCCCTGCTTTAATTTCTTATTCATGGTAAATTGGAGATTATCATATATCGGATCACAAAGTCAAATGGTGGGTCAAACCAAAGCTAGATCAAACGATATCAACATGAACCAGCGTATCGAGATTAAATAGACCAAGAGGAAAACAAATACAGAAGAAGAAAAAAAAGGCATATGGCCAAGAGAATTGCGCGGTCACAGTTTATCGCGTAGCTGGGGGGTGTCCTTGGGGGTGCCGATCGTGTTGACGAGGCGCTCGAAGTTGCGAACGGCCGTGGTGATCTGGAACAGCCCGGCGGCGACCGCCTGCGTCTGATCCTGCCTCCCGTTCGTCAGATCCCGCCGGCCGGCGAGCGGTCGCCCCGTATCCAGATCCTGGAAGCTCATCCTGTCTCCCTCAATTCCAACCAGAGACAGAGCGAGAGCGAGAGAGATCCTCGGAAGCAAATTCGAACCAGAAGAACAAATCGAAGGAATCCGAGACCGATCCCCGAAAGATGGCTGCGAATTCGCGTGCGCAAGAGAAGAAGCCACAAGATCAGAACTTGGCTTGAACGGCGGACAATGAAAGAATAGGGGATCGGGAAGAAGGAAAGATTGGGAGGTGTGGAGTGGAGGCCAATGCGAAGAAGCCAAAATTAGGAAGAGAACAACGAAAAAGGAAACAAACCAAGAACAGGAGAACGATCGAAAAGGCCGACCACGAATCGACGGATAAATATGTCGCTGTAAAAATATAAGAAAATAAATAAATGACGGCCAGGCTCTCCCCCACGTCACAACTTAAAACGACGAATGTTTTGTGTCGCATCGTGCGTTGGACTTGTGGAGATGCCACGTCAACGTCCACTGAACGTGTACTCCACTTCGGACGTTTCGCGTTCCTTTGTTTACTCCGAGCGGGGAAGAAAAATAATTCAAAACGGAAAAAAAATCTCAAAAAAGAAAATAAAAAAAGTTACTGAGGAAAATTAAAATAAAATAAAACGGTGGCGCATGTGCTAAACCGCGGCGTCGTATTGGGCTATCGACCATTGCCGCATGAAGCACTGCAACCGCAGGTGGTCTCGCATGGGTCACCGTCCATTAGATGACTTGTGCGAGGTAACCGTCTGCGAGGCAAAGCGTGCAGTCGTTGCTCGTGAAGATCCGATTTCGTCTCACCCGACTAGTAGATTCGATGCTTTGAAAAAGGAAAAAAAAAAAACATTTCATTCAATTTTAATGGATAAAAAAATAATTAAAAGACGATCTACGAACGGATTCTTACATTCATTCCGCTGCTATATATATATATATATAATTTCACCATGCAAAATTTTTCATTATTTTTATTTTCTTCCTTCTATCCAAATAAACAGAGGCTAATACGACCACTTATTGATCTCTGTGCCACTAAAACTGTACCACCCTAACTACTATTCATCTAAAGCCATTTCAAGAAAAACCACAGCAGTATCTGAGTAAAGAAAAGAAGACTTTAATTTCATAGAGAAGCTATGCAATTTAATACAACAAAGCTGCCAACAAAAAACACAATTATCTAAATAATAATCTTTCCCGCGAAGGTAAGAACTAAATTTAACATAGAGAACGTTTTCTACTTCAACCAGTTCAGTAACATGATGAATACAATGGGCATAGCGCTCCTTTCGTTTTCTTTCACAGCCGTCACATGCATGTTTCTGATTTCAGTCTCTGGTCATTGGTTCGGACAGACAGCATCTAAAACGAGCTTTACGGACAGTGCTTACTATCTCCATCTCTGCACTCTCCAGCATTCTCACTACGTCGGTGAAGGGGGGACGCACGTCAGGGTTTGAATCCCAGCAGCGTGTCATTATCTCGCCAAGGGCTGGAAGGCAATCGTGGGGTATGATGGGACGAACACCTTTGTTTACCACGGCAAAGGCTGCCTGCACAGCTGTCATGTTCTGAAAGGGAAGCATGCCAGTTATGAGCTCCCATAACACGATACCAAAGCTGTAGACATCAACTTTCTGATCGTAGGGTCTGTGTTGGATCATTTCTCTGCATTGTTGAATGATGAGGTCAGACAAACTAAAAACAAATGGAGATTGACAACTTAAAAGTAAAACAGGCTATATATAGATGAAATTCAGTTTCAGTCGATAGTTCTGCTCTCCGAAAACCTTTAACTGAATACAATGCTCAATAAAGAGAAGGTATCAAACCTATTCTGAATTTCACTGATATATGCATACACGTCAAAAAGGTGCAGTGAGCAATAAGATGATGAAGTCTAATGCTTAGTTGCTGGAGGCTTATGTAAACGAATGAGTTCAATTTGAATTCATTTAAGCAATCACAAATTAAGCCTCTAACGATATAGGGCTTCATCAGCAGCTATAACTATATATAAATTGAAGACTTATATATATCTAGTGAAGGTTTGGTATTAGGAACTAATCAAATAAATGGATAATGGATATAAAAAAAAATATGAATCATACCACATTGTTGTCAAGATACCTGATTAATCAACCCATCAAAATAAATTTTATCATAAAAGTTTCAAAATACACTCATACATACAAGTTGCTGCTTTGTAACCTAGAGATCACGGGTTCAAATCCTAGAAACAGCCTCTTGCAAAAAAAAAAAAAAACAAAGTAAGACTGCGTACAATGGATCCTTCCCCAGGACCCCATATGGCGGGAGCTTCGTGCACCAGGATAGAAAAAAAAAGCATACAAGTATAAGACACACCAGAGGAGGAAATAAGCTAAACCAAAAGTATGGAAATGGAAAAAGATGAAGGAATAGTTATGTAGGATGGATGGCAAATAAAACCAGGTTTTAAATATATTGGATCAATTACAAAGAGGATGAAGATATTATTAATAGCATAAAGATCAGTGGTTAAAATGGAAAAAAAAAACCCTAGTTTTACACAAGTCAAATACCCTCAATTACACTTGCATAGTTATGATCCAACACATGTTAAATTGTTAATGTTAATATAATAAATATGAAAATTATTGATGCAATCGACCACTAATTAAGGTTAACCATGGTCTAGGGTTATGATGTTTGAACAATATAATTAAAGAGGAATATTATCCTACACAACTCTTATGTGAGCACCTTCATCATCCACCGTCTGATCAGGTGAGCACTATAACCCAATCTTTGAACCCTAGGGAATTAGACGGTGAATGATGGAAGTGCTCACGGATGAGTTGTGTATGATAACATTTCTATATAATTGAATATATCAAATAGTTGTAAAAGTCTCAGTAGGTCAATGTTAAACGAACACTTAGTTGATAGAAAGCCCTGACACGTCAAAGTTAATCTAAACCTAAGATTAGGCAGGTATAGAAGTCTTGGAAGAGTGAACATTAAATAGGCGTAGAAGTTCTAGAATAGTGAACTCTAGACAAGTGAGGAAATCTTAAAGGACTAAACTTCAGATAAGTGGAAGTTCTAGTAGTGAGGCTAGGCAGTCCTATAGTGAGGCTGAGCAAGTGAAAGTCCTAGTAGTAAAGTTAGGCAAGTCAAAGTCCTATTAATGAGGTTAAGCAAATGTAAATCCTAGCAATAAGGTTGGGCAATAAGTGATGTCCTAGAGACAAAAAGTCTCTTGGTATAAGAAGTCCTAATTTGTTGAGATACTAGGAAAGATTAAAGTCCAATGAAATTAAAACATTATGTGTACTTGAGCAATAGTGAGACTAACTCGATAGAAACCTAGGCTTTTATAGATGAGGTTTTAGATTCAAACCTCACTAGGTTAAAATTAAAAATAAATATTTTTTTATTATTGTGATCATTAACAGGATAACTCCACTGCGGCTAGTACCAGGCTCAAATGAGAAAGGGGGAGGATTACGTTAGGTTGCCAGCTAGCATTGAACTTCGGCAAATTTTAATGAATTGATCCATCAAAATATTGTGTTAATGTTATGTTGTTCTCCAGAAAGAATGCATTGCAGGGTTCTACAATAACATCTTGACAAGGACCACTACATCTTTATGAGAACTTGAGCATAGTATTAAATATGCAAGAGTTTTCACACCATAGATTAGATAAAAATAAATATTATAAGAAAATTGATTATTTACGATTTAGAACATGAAATATAAGAACGCTCACTGATAAAACAATAAATATAATAGATACTATGATTAGAAGAAGAATTAATATTTTGTGTTTACAAGAGATAAAATAGATAGAGAAGGCAAAGATGATAGAAAACTCAGATTTTAAATTATACCATAACACGAATTAGAGTAACTATTGTTATAGATAAGTCCATTAAATGATAAAATAGTAGGAGTCATTAGAAAAGGAGATAGAATTATAACTTTTAAGATAGTGATAGCAAAAAAAACTATTAATATAATTATCATATATGCACCTCAAGTAGGATTCGATAAAAACACTAAAACTAGATTTTAAAAATATTTAGATGAAGTATTACAAAGAATCCCGTTAAACGAAATGATATTAATAGAAGGAGATCTAAATGAGCACGTTGGAGTAAAAAATATGGAATATAATAAGGTGCATAAGAGTTATGGGTTTGGAATAAGTAATGAAGAAGAAAAAATTATATTAAATTTTGCAATAGCATATAAACTTATAGTAGCTAATACATTTTTTAAGAAAAGAGAAGAACATTTGATCACGTTTAAAAGTGGGAATAATAAGTCGCAAATTGACTTTCTTATAGTGAGGAAGAAGAATAAAAAGATTTAATCTAAAGTTATTTCAGGAGAAAACTTAACTATCTAAAATAGGTTGACAATGTTGAATATACCCCTTAAGCATATAGTATTAATAAAAGAAAAACATATATGATTCGTAGGATTAAATGAT
>JBAMHZ010136445.1:0-15623 GCA_037177395.1 Alpinia galanga | reverse complement strand
ACAGCAAGGTGGCTCCAGTTGAAACTTGGTACCTGTCAAACAAAATAACACTAACAACAGTATTTACGTCCAAGTAGGTAGAATGTATTAAAATATGCTAAAAATATGCATATAACAAGATGGAATCATACGAAACATATGCGTAATTAGCATTCAAATCTAGATGTAAATTGCGTGTATCACTGCCCAAGCTGAGTTGCTGATTGCCAAGTCAGAAGGAGCCGAGGTCTACGTTCAACGTAGATTCCTTAAAACAGATTTATCGCACCTCCGCAGTGCTTCAAGGTCAGCATGAGATGTCTGTTTCCCATGATACAATGACGAAACCACAATCTCCACCAAGCACTGGTGGTCGTGGCGAATTGAAATGCACTTGAGTGCTGTCACAGAGATTCTACCGAGTGGAAGGATACTCGACAGATAAAGAGAAAGAAAGGGAGGGGAACGCAGGTGGATGGTCATCATCTTTCTACTCAAGGCTAAGGCTCCTTATATAGGAGTCCTCATCAAGGTTAACCGAATATAAATTATTTAATGACTTTTATTCACCATAGTGAAACGTCAAACAATTCGGACGGATAAAACGGATCCTCATTAATCATCATTAATTCATCCATTATATTTGAGCAAAAATAATGACAAAATGTTAGTTCATTTGCTTGAGTAAATTTTACCCTGACTGGTCCGACATTCTATGCGTGCAGGTTGTGCTCGCACATGAGTCACTTGGGTTTAGTGTAATCCGGGTGTTGGATCTGCACCCCCTGTGGGTGCACGCATGAGAGAGAACCTCTCCCCATACATTTGTTCATAACATACAAGCTTGTGAAACAATTTAAACAAACCATCAAGGCTTGAAACTACCAATATGGGACTAAAGTTAGTCTCCTTCATCCACCTCCTTTTTCATTCACATTTTTTCCAACAAGATCAATATTGCAGAGGAATTGACTTAAAAAGGAAAAAAAAGAGGCTTAGAATTAATCGGATCAATATTTCAAAAAGAAGTTATCGTGTGATATAGAGATCACGGGTTTGAATCTTGGAAATAACATCTTGCGAAAACCTCACAAGATAAAGCTACATATAATAGACCCTTCGTCGGACTCATACTTACGGGAGCTTCGTGCACCGGACTACCCTTTATCATATCATTTTTATGCCTATATTATCCAATCATCTTATGTCTTTAACCCCTTATCTCTTTCTCTGAAAAAAAAGTTAAGCAAACAACAGAACTATTCTCACCTCTCTCTCTTTACTATTTTTCTTTTACAGTCAAGTTCATTACTAACTATTATCCTATCACTTCAAAATATGCAAGTTCTGATCCTAATATGAACATAGACATGGAATAAAGTAAAAAAGAAATTGTACTCTTAGTATGATGAACAATACGGGATTACCTTTTCAGCTCTCAGGAAAAAAATCAGCTTATTGCTACTGAAGTTTACTTGGCATAATCTAACACTCATCTCAAATGGGCTGATTCCATCAGTAGTTGTGTGAGGAAATAAATAGTTAACTCATTTCATAATAGTTAACTAGGCATACCTAGTTTATGTGTTTACTTTCGATGATCTGGGATATAGCAGCTTGCCTCCAATAATATTTTCTTTGTTAAACAAAGACAAGTTTCTTTTTACAGTACCAGCAACTACTGCCTGTTTTGTCACAGCTACATTTGTTTGCGATTTTGGTTTGTTGATCTCACTTGCAGGCTTCCTAATTTTGTTTGAACCTAAACCCTGCAAAATATTATAAAAGGTAAAAGCATGGTTGAAAATGGTTAATATGAGAGTAAAGATGGTGATACGGAACCTAATACTATAACCTTGGATTTTGATTCTTTGAAGACAATTTTAGCACTACTGGCAACAGTTTGATGCTGCGATTGTTGAACTCTATGTTTACTCTTCTTTTCATGCACTTTTGGTAGACTAGCTAATGCCTCCTTACTTTCATTGTCCCTTGCATTTTTTGCTGAATTAGTAGAATGAACATTCTGAAGTATGCTTCCAAGGCTGTTAGAAGAACCAACACTGGATTTACCAGATGAAGAATTGCGCTTGCGCAAGAGATTTTCAGTCTTGTTTATTTCTTTTCTGGAGCATAATGTGTTCCTATTCCCTGTCAAGTCTGGCTTGATAGCACTGCTAGCAGCTTTGAAGGCTATCCTCAAAGTTCCTCCCTCAGGAGTGTTTCTTGTAAATCCAACACTCACCTTGGATCTTAAATTCTGATACTTAGACATGGCAGTGGTTGATGAAGCCTTTCCAGATATGGTTTTCGTTTCAGTAATGGAGCTCTTGTTATCAGTTAGTGAGAACTCAGATGGCATTCTTGAAAAAGAACATATCGTCACTGTGCTTCTTGAGGTCTTGTGACCAAGATCTTTCTTTGTTACTCTCTGCAAACTTGTTGCACCCAGTTCCCTAGGGCGTTAAACAATCATCAAATTAAAGAGCAATGAAAATATTCAGAAACATCCTCACTAGGATAATGTATCACGGTATACTAATACCTAACAGGGTGTTGTTTAGCAGCGAACTCAAACGTACTCTCCAACCACTTTCTGCTCTTGTAATGCTTGCCTCTAGATCGCGAGACAGAGTCAGGAACCTCAGGAGAGTGGCATCGCAAATTATGCGATCTCTCTTTATCCTTGCCATGGAGGGATTTCTTCAGTTTCTGAGACGACATTTGATGGATCCTGAAACAAATGCACTGGTAACTCAGTAGGCAATCCATGGAAAAACAGAGTATAACCTTAAATATCAGGGGAGCTTACGGATGTGCTGCTAAAAACCAAGCACCGTCACTGTTAACACCAAAACAGGTAGATTTATTCATATAATTAATAGTCAATAATGGTGAAAGAAACTACAAATTAAACTGCTCACATGTCTTCTTGGTCCATGAATAGAGCTTCCATTTTAAGGTCTGCCCACATCGGGGCTTCGATTTCTTCCTGAAATACATTGCTAGGCATGAAAATTTGGTATAAGCAGAACAAAACATACAGAGATCAGAGATGTAAGACCTAGAACTTCTGTCCCAATCAAAATGACATACAAAAAAACATGATCTTGTAATTCCAAGCCTAGTGTTTAGCAAAAATAGTCAGATAAATGCAGGATGTTTCTTTAAAAAAATTTATGATGTGGAATCAAAATCTAATCCCAGTCAATCCAATAAATGACGCATTGAAATCACAGAATCGATGATAAGGCTCGAGGTTCGCACCAAAAAGGCCCAGTGATCCATGGCATCACTTTTGTTGCATTGGATCGCCGCTGCCTTAGCAACAAAAGATCTGACCTTCTCCTCCTTCAAACCCATCTCCCCCAGCTCTCCTGCCCTCCACTTCGCTCTCCGCTCTCTAGTTGCCTTCGAACCTGCACTGGACCGTTCGGATTTGGGAAGGCAACTCGATTTCAAAGAAAAACGAAAACAACCTAGCACGTGTAAGGCATGTGACGGTTACCCATCTCGCTGATGGCTAAAACGGTCAAACGGAAATCCTCGGATTACTGATTAGACGGATCAATCACGAGTAATTTTTTTTTAAAATTACTTCATTATTTTTTCTAAAAATATTATATATCACGTGCATAATAAAAAATAATTTCATTTGGAAAAAAAAAAGAGTTTAATTAGATATATTATTTTTTTATATTAGTTGAGTATAATAAATTGAATTAAATTTATTTAATATAATAAATACATAGATAAAATAAAAATATTTTACAAATGAAAAGCTTTTAATTTTTTCAATCCACTTATCAACTCAAATTTGACGGTTTCATCAATCTTGATTCGTAATTCATACAAGTTAATCCGTTAGATCCATATAAATTGATAAAATTTTAATTCAATTCCTTTAAATTATTTGACAGTAAACTAATCCGACCATCCAACCAAATTGATGGCTAGGATTAGCCCTCAAAGGGCTGGATACAATAAAAAAATGTACGTGCAAATATAATGTACGGGGATTTTTTTTTTTTTTTTGACTTTTACACCGTAAAATTTTGAACGTTTTATCGAAACACGCCTTTAATATTCATGGTGTATCAAAAATGGCCAAATATTATTTTATTTTATCAAAATATCGCCTGTGAATCCTTAAAAATTCCCACAACCTATAGATACATCTGTTTTCCAGCTTGAGGTTTGGATCAGAGAAGAAATTGAAAATTAAGGCAATTCCAGATAAAATAAAATAAAGGAATGATTTGGTAAAATTCGGAGTGCTTTATTTGAAAAACATGAAAATTACAGTCACGTTTTCGATAAAATGCGCTAAAATATTTAATTGCATACGGAAAACCACGTCTCCTCCACACACCCGCCCACCCCCTTTCTCGCCTCCCCCTTTCTCCGGTCCGTAATGCTGCTCTCACCGATCTCACATTCCGCTGCCGCTTCCTCTCGCTTCTCTCCACAGAGATTTACGCCTCCTGACCACTGCGGTTACCAAATCCTTGCCTTCGATTCGAGCTGCGACTTGCCCTTCTCTGTCGTTCTTTGGTTGGTAAGTGTTGCGATTAGGTCCTTAATCTCATGCTCTAGTTAGATTACTTGATGTATTTGGAGTGAAAATTTAAATTTCACATACGTGATATCGCTAGGAGTTTTATGCATTGAAAATTATTCTTCTAAACTTTAGAATTAGATTCCAGTATGCCTTGTGAGACTGTCGTTTCGAATGATCATTACATCCTTTTGCTGATCTGCATTAACTTTTTTACGTTGGATACCAGCATATCTGCAAACAAAATATGTCAAATTTCAATTTTTTATTATTAACTGGCTCGAGCATGCTTTCACCATTTCTATTACGATTTGTGTGATTCAGGTATTCTGCTTCAATTGTGTTTTTCAGTCCGAGGCTTTGTGCGAATGCAGGATCTGTCAATGTTCAGCAATGCTATTATATTTTCTTGTCATTCTCAAATCTTGATTTTAAATGGAGGCATGGTGACTTTAGGCAGCATGGCACTTCGACATCTAATAACTCCAACATCTCTTACTTCTCTCGTCGTTCATATTTAAGACCGAATTTTTTTTTATGCTGCTTCTACAGAATTTGATCCTTTGCAATCAAGAGGTATGCTTTTTTGTGCTGGATTTTAGCTTAATTTTTACTAGAATGATAAAGGATCATAGGGATTCAATATATTTGAAGATGCAGTTTGTTGTCAAGATATTGTACGCCCAATAACATCGCTACTGAGATGGCATTCTCATATTTTGAGAAGCAATGGGTTTCACTTTGTTCTTTTTGGGGTCATAAGCATCTATGCATGTTTTACTACTGTGTCTCACTTGTGACACACTTGTTTCTGGATGAGTTAGTGACTATGATAATCAACAATTTCAAGAATACAATATACGTATACAATGTAATAACCATTATATTCCCTAGGACAGTTCTAGAATGGTATGTTAATCTTACGCTTGGTTTTTCAATAGTTAATTTCTACTGTCAGAAAATTTCTAGGATGTTAATGCCTATTTGGTTTCCTTTAGTAGATTAGCACAACAAAATTCTTAACTAGGCAATGATTAACAGTATGCACTTCATTCAATATTGGGCTCTGAAATGGCGACTGATTTCTTTAGGCAGTACATACTACGGATTTCATACTCGCAGGTTGAGCTGCCACACAGATTTCAAGTGGCTTCTCCTCCCTTCGAAGAGGTGACCAATGTAAAATTTTGAGCACGTTGTCAGTTTTACCAAAATTCCATACTCCACTGCCCAGAGATTGCATGGTGCAAAGAGCATCGAAGGATGTCCCTACGAGCTTCCGATATCCTGCAATGACCAAGAAGCCAAGCCAAGGTGGTGCAGGAGTATTGGCTTGCATACCGTACCTTTATGCCTCTCCATGAGATATGGATGCATGCGGAGACCACGTAATAGTACCTCCATCCCTTCTTAGAAGATTTTGAGTTCCTTAAGTTGGAAAAAACTTTACGAATTATTATACATGAGTGTGATATAATTACATGCACAATTCTACACAGTATTTTATTATTGTCAAAAATCGTAACAAAACGTAGAAAATTCAAAGCAGAAATTACTGTATAAATTGAAACTTACGATTGTCTTACTTTTGTCTCGGAAACAAAAACTAGAGAAGACGCAGTCTTCCGATGGAGTTGTGACAACGATTTCTTGAGTCTCTTACGAGTGGTGGGATGAGCAGAGATTCTGTGATATGTCAATTCAATGGGGATCACATTCTTTATAAATTTTAGACTCAAAATCTGTTAACAATGCCTTATTAATTAATAGTAATGAATTGACGAATTCTACGTATCTAATTCACATCTAACAATAAATAAATTCACAATTGAAATATCAAGTTAAATTATTTTATTAGATTTATTTAGAACAATAAATTTCTATAGTAATAATTAATATGTAAATTCATTAAATAGAGAATAAAATATAATACCTTGCTTGGCTGGTTCCTCCTACCTTGGCATTGTGAGGAGGAAAGAATGGTCTCACGTTTCATGTGGCGATGAGGGCATGCTGCTTGAGATAACTCTCCGAGTAGTAGGTTCTGTTAAGCCATTTCTGGACTGCAGTTGCGTTCGGCTACTTGTTCACAGTGCCGGAGTGCATGAGGTGCGGAATAGCAGGCAAGTGTGCTGATGTCCCATTCGTCTGTGATGCCGTATAATTTTTTTTTTTTTTGTAAATTTGATGGAGAATTCGAGAGAATATTAAAAAAATTTTTAGACTCAATTAAATAATTAAACATAAAAAATTTTAGATTTGAATACCAAGAAGGCTTTTATAGAACCTGATTAAATTATTAATATTAAGATAAATTATTTTTAATATTTTATTATTTTTTTATGATGTTTAATTTACTAATTTTTATCTTTAAATTTTTTATTGTTCTTTTGAAAATTTAATAAATATCTATTGTTTCATCTAAATCATTTAAATTTGAAAATTATAAATGATAATGAGACATTTAGATAGAATATGAGATATAAGAGAGATAAAAATTGAATACTCTCAAAATTAAGGATGAGAATGAAAATAAATATAATAAATAAAGATTAAGACGAAGAATATGAAATCCGACTCAACTTTAATTCATTATCATTCCTGCTGCACAGAGATAGAAAAAAAAACTTTTACAATATTTACAGAGTACACATGAACGAGACATATTAAGCTCGAATATATAAAAAAAAATGAAGAAAAAATATCTCTTAAAAATGATATGAGTTGGATGGAGGTTCTTTTTAGATGGGCGTATGAATGTAGTAGCTGAAGCGGATACAGAGGCATATATTTGTATATAACAAAAGCACAAATTAAAACAGCAGATAATGAATCAAAATACGGTTTTGCCTTATTTTATCAATATATGGATTTTTTATATAAAATAAATATCAAACAAGACCACCACACACGACGCGAATTCAAGCGATAATAAGGACGAAAACAGAGACGGGACCACCGATAAAGAAACATATAGTTAGTTAAGCAGACGGTTCGTTCTTGGGATTATTGAGAACAGTGGGCGACCTCCCCAGCACCTGCCGCTTCCTCTTCTCTATGAATTCCATCGCCTTCTGGTTTATGTCCGATATCGCCTTCGAAAGCTTGGCCGCCGCCGGCGGATGACTCTCCTTCGGTGCTCTCCTCTTGAGAGCCTCGGCTTGGATCTCCTCGCGTTCCTCCTTTATGGTCACGGACTTCTTCGCCGTCGACTTCTTCGAACCGCTCTCCGGCGAGGCCTCCCCCTGCACCTCGACCAGGCGCCCGCGGATAATGACCGGAACCCGCTTGTCCTCTTCTCGCTGCACGTTCGGGGAGAAGTTGTTGGTGAGGAAGCGACGGAGCCTCTGGCAGATGCCTGGTGGTGGCGGCGCCGCCGTGCTGTTTCTCCTTGCTTCCATGATCGAGAAGCAGACGCAGTTTTGGACAGCAAAAACAGAGTTGTATTTGAAGACTTAAGGCGGAGAATGATGGAAAGGAATGAACGAATCCACCTTCGGTGAAGAATCCATTCCTTTGCTCTGCAGCTTAACCAAAGAATTCACCTTTCTTTCCGTGAATGATTTGGCATATGATTCCACGTTTCTCATGCTTCCAGCTACTGAGGCATCTCCATTTTTCAAAGCCTCTATTTTTCTAAAGATGCATTGTTCTTTTTACAGTGAATTAAATTTTAATAAAAAATTTTAATTCCATACAAAGTTATTCCTTGATTTGATTGCTTTGCATTAAATCGTGGGATCTTTGTTGCATGCAAAAAGAAAGAAGCTAGCGGTTTTCCTTGATCTCTTTTGCCATTGATACTGACTGAAACAGTAGGGGTTTTCCTCCCTGGTACATGACCGATCTTCTTCTCTTCAAGAACCTTTCTTTCCGATCGATTATTGTCTTGCAGATGCTCTGTTTTCCAATCTCTGTCGCTGTTAATCTTCGCTGAAATAGAAAGGGATCCCTTGCCGAGAACATTACCTTTCTTCTTCTCCTCTTCAAGAGCCTTTCTTTCTGATCGAGTCTCCTGACGAGGGTGCTCTGTTTTCCGATCTCCATCACCGTTCATCTTCGCTGAAACGGTAGGGGAGTTCACCTCAAGAACATCACCTTTCTTTCGCCGTGCGGATGCTTTGTTCTCCTTTCTGTATGGCCATTAATTTTCACTGAAACATAAGAATATTTCTTCCCAACAACATTGCCTTTCTTTTCCTCCGCTTCAAGAACCTTTCTTTCCGGAGAGTCGACGGGAACCTCCTCAGGAGAAGCAACTGCACCAAGTTTGCTGCGAGTACAAATGGTGACAGGAACTCAGGTATCTTCTTCTCTCGCATAACTGGTTTGTAAAACTGTAGAAGCCGTAGACGAGGAAGCGTAAGAGCCTTGGGCCGTTGAGTTGCTCTTCAACCGTGCGGCGCCTCTGTGCATGGCCATGGAGTTCTTATTTCAAGTGGATGAAGATGGAACCGGTTCCTGAAAGAAAGGAGGTAGCTTGAAATAGCAGCACACATTGTTCTATCGGATAAGATGAAATATGATGGCATTAGATAATTTACATTGGATTGCATGAATCACTAGCCAATATATTGGAATTGATTCCATGGCCATGAATATTTAGAAATAGACTTTTAGAATATTGGTAGTGAGATTGGTATTTTAATTTTTTTAAATTATTCTGTGGATATTTTATGTGATAATATTCACCTCAAATATTTTATATGATCCATCTTCCGAATTAATGAAGATTAATAAATTTTAAAAATTTATATTTTAATATAATGATCTTTTTATACAAGAGATATTAGAAATTTAATAAAATATTTTATATTAGTTAGAAATTGATCTTACAATTTTATATGACTGTATAGCTAAAAAATTTGAATAATCTTTGCATAAATAAATTCAATAGGAACGCCAGTGATGGATACAAAGATTAGTTACTATTTTTAATTGATAAAAATACGATTGCAGGATAATTAATTGTTTATTTTAGTGACTCGTCAAAGTATTATTAAAATAATAATAGATTTTCACAAAAAAAAAGAAAGAAAATGCCTAGGATTTTCTACTTGGGCCGGCCCACTTGACGCTTCTATCCTACTGTGGGTCCCACATTTAACCCTGACCGCCAATCGCATGAAGGGTACATTTTGAGCCTTAATGAATACCGATTCACGTTATCTTTATCTAATGGTCTCCGCGTCTCCAGTTCGATACCCTCTCCGCCCTTCTTCCAGGTCACTCGCGATGGCGGTGTACATCTCCGCCGCCACGGCGGCAACGGCAACAGCAACGGCCCACTCCCGCGCCCCTATCCAATGCAGAGCCTCCTCCCCGGCTTCGTTATTGTCGATCCGGAAGAACTCGGCCATCCGCTGTGTGAGCACCGCCGCGGAGGAGGGCGAGAAGACGGGCGGGAAGGTTGCGACGGTGAAGAACGGAGGGGACGAGCTGGTGATATGCCGCGTTCTCAACGGAATGTGGCAGACCAGCGGTGGGTGGGGTCAAATCGACCGCGACGCCGCCGTCGAGGCCATGCTCCGCTACGCGGACGCCGGCCTCTCCACCTTCGATATGGCCGACCACTGTAAACCCTCGCCCCATTTTTCTGCTCTAACATTGCAATTTTCTAGGCAAAAAGTTCGATGAGCTCGTTTTTTCTTCATGAGCGACAGTATATATGTTGCGGAATAGATTTTGTGATAAAAAAAAATTGTATCTTGATTTTTTTTTTTTGGTTGACAGATGGGCCTGCCGAGGATTTGTACGGTATTTTTATCGACAGAGTTCGCCGGGAACGTCCGCCGGAGCTTCTTGAGGAGGTTAGAGGGTGAGTGCACTCTCTTCCAGTTCTTGAAAATTATTGTAGGATTAGCTCTCTCTAGTTTAGAGTTGGATACGTGATTGGAAGGATCTTTTAGGGAGTAAAAGGATCGTGTGTATGACTGTTAGTCTTTTCCTTACCACTGAATTCATTCTTTGAGGGAATTAAATTCTTAGTTCACAACTGAAAATTTTAGTGTAAGCCTGCCTTGTATGCAATTCTTACACCATATTTGGTGAAAAAATTGGGATTGAACGGGAATATAACAGTTATTCTTGAGGAATGAAATGTAAATGGAATAGGAATATACACATAGTTTGGTTCAAGGAATAGAATAGATATTCCATTCTCAGTTTTGCAAGCAAATAATTGGTAGGAGACATGATTCTGAAGGATATTTCATAGGTTTGAAGAGCTATAAACCATTTAGGCACAAGCACAAGCAATTCTGTACTCAAAAGAAATAATTAGGTTTCATGTCAGAATTGGAATTGTTAGCTATCTTTTGAACCAAAGATAGAGTTGTCCCATCATAATTTATTAGAAATCCAATAGTTATTTTTATAATCATGTATGTCATGAGGAACTTCTGGATGTAATGTGACACATTTGCAGATTGTGTAATGAATACTCTGCCTTCATATTTTCTGTCAAAAAGATAGTCATAAGTATCTTACTATCAGATCCTCGTTCCTACTTCATGTTATGAATATGTATGTCTTCACAATCAACAGTAAAAATCTCCATGCTGGAGTTGCAATGTTTGTGAATGTTGTTTGCATATTGTGACTCAGGAATCGTTTTGCCACAGGCTCACCAAATGGGTACCTCCTCCAGTCAAAATGACAAGCAGCTATGTGCGAGAGAACATCAACATCTCACGGAAGAGGATGGATGTTTCTTGCCTTGACATGCTTCAATTTCACTGGTACAAACTTCTTCCTTTCACAATTAAATTTTCTGTCTTCCCCTACTCAAACTTTTATATAAAATATGGACATAAGCTATTGGGACCAGCAATTTGTTGTTATTTAAAATATTGATATTCTCATTTGTCCTGCTTTATGATCACTATCTAGTCATTTAGTAGTTCATGCCTGATCATCCCTTTTCTTTGAAAGACCACTTTATTCTGTCTGCTGCTGCCACAAAGTTTGATTTGGTTGTACTTTTTTGTAAGACAGGTGGGATTACTCTAACCCTGGGTATCTTGATGCTCTAAAACACCTAACCGACCTTAAAGAAGAAGGTAGGATCGAAGTTCTTGATGCTTCCTTTACCTTTTTTCTTTCACTCGAAACCTGTTCTAGAGACTTTTCTTTGCTTTGATTATTTGAAAGTTGTCAACTTTCTGACTTTAACTTGCCACGATGTTGACTGTTTGTAGGTAAAATTAAAACCGTTGCCTTGACAAATTTTGATACTGAACGCTTGCACACAATATTGGAAAATGGAATACCAGTAGTTAGCAACCAGGTAAACAATTTAGAATGAATTAGTGAAGAAAAAGGCTCATTGAAACAATATTTGTTTATGTTGGTAACTCTTAAGTAAATTTCTCAGTGGTTTGAGTTATAAGTATCTGGAATGGTGTCAGGTGCAACATTCTGTGGTGGACATGCGCCCTCAGCAGAGAATGGCTGAACTTTGTCAACTAACTGGCGTGAAACTCATAACGTCTCTCGTTTTCTCACTTACATTCTTATCTTACTCGAACAATTTGAACATTAGGATTTTGAGATTTTTTTGTGGTGCAGATATGGGACTGTAATGGGTGGTCTTCTATCAGAGAAATTTTTGGATACTAATGTGTCAATTCCTTTTGCTGGTCCTCCTTTGAATACACCATCTTTGCAAAAGTACAAAAGGGTATGTTTGGCGAATGTGGTGGTTGATGCATAGGCACCTTTGTATTTGAAGGGTGAAAAGGTTTTCAATGGTTCAGAAATTATTGAATGCATATTTTCTTGCATATGTGACAGATGGTTGATGCTTGGGGAGGATGGAGTCTGTTCCAAACTTTGCTTCAAACTTTGAAGAAAGTGGCTTCTAAACATGGGGTTTCAATTTCCACTGTCGCTGTGCGTTACATACTAAATCAGGTAATGATATCAATATATGTACTTCTGATACTAGAAGCAAACAATCTCATCTCCGTTGAGAAAAAGGATATGCACTGTGGAAGATCATGTCGAATTGCTATCTGATACAGAATATGTTCTTGTTTGTGCTTGCAGCCATCAGTCGCTGGATCCATGATAGGTGTTAGGCTTGGCCTATCGGAGCACATTCATGACACCAATGCGATATTCTCACTTGCATTGGATGAAGAAGACATGAACAGCATCAGCGAAGTATCATCAAATGGGAGGGATTTGCTTAAAGTAATAGGTGACTGTGGTGATGAGTACAGACGAATATAAACACATTGACCTAATTTTAGACATTATACTATACACATATATTAAGCTAAGATTATATTATTAATTGAGAATGCCAATCAATGTTCACTTTAGAATTTGAATTAATCTCAATATGTGGAAAATACACCAGAGATTTATTTTTTCTCTTGTCCATCAGTCGAACACTTTGTTGAGGCTTGGCGGTGGAACTTCTTATATAACTTAAGGATTCACTTTTTTTTTCTCCTTTTGTTGTTTGTTCCTAACTGAGCCTTCTATTCATAAGCAGATGACCATTCTTTGGATCCATAAAACTACCCTTGTTCAGACAAATTTAGCGTAATTACAGCATAACAATTAAAACACACCCTCCTTTTAACCACAGTTGCATCTATAGCAAGCTTCTGCATGCTCTAGCTAATGCAGCAAGAAAGCAGAGTCACGTTTAAGTGATCTCTCTGAACTCTCTCAAGTAAAAGATTAGCTGTCATTTAAATAACGACGCAGCTTCATGTAAGTTTAAACTCTCCACTCAATGCTTGTTGAAGGGTTCATATAAACTTAATTCACAGGTATATGCTGTTGGAAAATTGATTTCTGTAACTAATAAATTGAATAGTGATGAACATTTTGAGATTAGACGTTTGTAAATTAATTTTTTGAGTGAATTATGGGTGAATAAGAATTAATATCTAAAGTAATTTGAGTAATTAAGGATTGATCTGGCATGATCAAACAAAACTATTTGCTCTAACATAAGTTGAATTTAAAAGATTAATCAATTGGATTAAAGGTGATAATTATTGATTAATTGAATGACTAATTGATTAAGTGATAATGTAAGACAATGAATAATTAATCAATTAATTGATATGTGAGTGTATTGATTAAAAGATACATACTCCACTAGCCCCTAGGGCAATGGTGCAGTGGTAGAGCATACAGTTCGGCTCTTAGGTATCCACAATTCGATTTTCAGCCATAGTGCATTTATAGGATTTTCCTCCAAATGGAGTGACAAATCAAAGATACTGCAGCTGCTGAGGATGTCCATGCAAGAACTTCTTGATTTACTTTAGTAGTCGGTGAAATATATCTCACTTAGGGGTTACTTAGCATCCCATTAAATATCTGTGGGGCTTCTTAGAACTAACCTTTCCCAGGATTAATTAAGCCGAAGACTTAGATACCTAATATTAGTAAAAAAAAAAAACTCTATTTCTCCTCTCAGAAGGAATTCTTCACCTTTAGAAGTAATCCTTCATCTCTATAAAAAGTACTCCACTTCTCCTTAACTCACGTGAAACTCAACTCTCAATTCAATAGTCAAGTCAATCCTCTTGAGCTTTTTCTTCTTCTACTCTTTTAAGAGTTCTAAGACTTTGAAAGTTTGTTAGACTTTAAAATTTAAAGTGTTCCTATTTCAAGACGTAGTTCATTGTATCTTGAAAAATAATTGCTAATAAAATTGTAAGTACCTTGGAATATCATCTTAAGAAAAAAAAATTTCATCTTCATCTCAACCTTCATACTTGGACTTTTCGCTCAACCATCAATATCTTTCTTCAACAAACCCTTTCACTTGTCATCTTGCACAAAGATCAAGCTGAGCTTGACCACCTTTGACCAAAAATCTCCATCTTGAGACTATCGCTCGATTATCAACACATATTGCTCAAATATTAAAACTCAACTCGAGTTTGGTCAATCTTAACTAGTGGTCAATTGTATCAACATTAATCTCGCTGGTCATCAAATTATCCCCTTGGATATTTTAGAGTAAATTTATTCCTATAGATAAGAAAAAGGGGTCATGGAGAATCAAATATTTAGTATGAGAAGTGAAGCCCAAATGTGTCATGAAAGATTGGATACTTGATATGAGATGAGAACAAGTCATGGAAATTAGACACTTGGTACATGGACACAAGATAAGTGAAGTCTAAGTAGATCATAAATGATTAAACACTCGACAATTGAAGAAAGTCCTAATATGTATGAAGGACTGGATGTTGAGCATACCGATGGGAGTTATAATAGGTCACGGAAGACCATATATCAAACAAATAGGAAAATCTAATAGATCAGGAAGGACCAGATGTTAGGCATGAGATGAAAATTCTAAATAAGTCAATGAAGATCAAATATTTGGCAATAGTAAAGTCCTAGTAGGTCAGAATTAACCCGATGCTTGGTATAAGAAGGAAAGGCTAAACAGATTAAGAAGGATTTGATATTTGACAATGATGAAATCCTAGTAGATTAAGATTGACCTGATACTAAACAAGTAAAATCTAGTAGGTCAAGGATAATCGGATGCTAAGCCGGAGAAATCCTAATAAATCATAGTCAATTAAATATTAGACAAAGTGAGGTTTTAGTCTTGGAAAGACTGAAATAGAAGTATCAGTCGACTGATATAGAGTAGCAATCCACTGATGAACTATAGGGGTTTAAGGAGGAGGTTTTATAAATTTTTGGACATAACCAATCAACTGCTAGAATGAGTAGTCAATTGATATTATTGTTTGAGAGAACAAAGAGTTTGAAACTTGACCATTCAACTCAATTGATCATTATTAGTTGATTACTAAAATAGAATAGTCGACTAATATTACAATTTAAGCAAATAAAGAGTTTGAAACTTTGTTATTCAACTTGACTGATTAATGGAGAGGAGTGTCAACTAATGTTAATATTCGAGAGAATAGAAAGTTTAGTACTAAACTGTTTAGTATCATGTCGACTGATGATAATGAACAATTAAATAATGTGATTAAATTTGAGCTAGAAAGAGTCATTTTGTAGGTGAAACAATCGAATACAATGGAACAATCGATTGATGGTGATGAGTAATCAACTATTAGCCGAA
>JBAMHZ010136340.1:0-15624 GCA_037177395.1 Alpinia galanga | reverse complement strand
TGGCACATTCTAGTAGCCTCTCGTTAACTTTAATTTAATTATTTTTTGTTGTTCATTGTACTGCCTTGGGAATATGTGGTTGTGTTTTGATACATAAAGTATTGATGTAGCGTATTTTCATCAAATTGCATTAGCAACATTGGATCAGAATCTTCCACAAAGCAGCTCAGCACCTGCCATTTTATTTTGAACTTGTGAACAGTAGATGCATAACAACAACAATGACGACCAAGTCTAATTCCATTAGGTGGGGTTGGCTATATGAGTCCTCCTCCATTAAACTTTATCTCCTACTATATCATCATCTATATTTACATAAATTTTATCTTATTTTATCATTTTTAATTAAGTTTTCTTTGGTCTTTATTTTTCTCATTTGATTTATATATTTGTAATAGTTTCACATCGTCTATTGGTTGTCCAAGTAGATGTCTATACCATCTTAGATGTGTTCTCACAATAGATGCAATCTTAATTTTCGCTCTGATATTTTCATTTTTTATTTATCCATCCTCATATGTCCACACATCCATCTTAACATTCTTATCTCTGCAACTCTTATCTTCTGCTCATGTACTCGAGTCATTGAAGATGCATCTTGAGTTAAATATATTTGCCAATGAATTATCATTAACAGACCATATTTGCCTCAATTATTAGAGATTGGTTATATGTATTTTATTCCTCTAATGAGTTCTATACATGATTATATCACTATTATTTCACTAGTATTTAAATTAAATCAAATTATTTATTTACATCGGCTAATATTTTCTTTGGCCTCTCTCTACTTATAACTTTCACGCTAATTGATTCAACACTTATAATTATAGAATTTATTAGATTCATGGATTCATCAATATCATATTAACATATTTTCTCTCATTTAATTATCTGAAGCTACATTTAATTGCTCTTGATTATTCGTCTATTCTTTTTTATCCATCCTATCAAGTATGTATTCATCTTAGCATTCTCATTTCTACTATATTAACATTTCATGTTCTGCTTTCTAACAACAAAATGCTTTAGTCTGTGAGGTATGGTCCTTTTAGCCTTTTTTTTTTCTGTGCTGTGGTGGTTTGGAGTGAGGAAAAGGGGCATGATGATCACACAAGACTCCAAAAGCCTGTCTCCATCACTCATTGTTTATCATATTGATGTTATCTTTATTTATATCTCCTTTTTGTGAGATAATAAATCTATGATATCTAAAGCTCTTAGGATTTGTCAATCATCTTTAACTATTCCATCGATTCTTTTCTTGTTGCTAAGACTACATCTCAAACCTTTAATTTACAAGGTTTCTCTTGCTGATAACGTAGTTATTGTGATGGTCATTTTGGATTTTTTTTTTAATACTAAAGTAAACTTTTGTTGATTAGAGAGTTGTCGATTGGCTTGCTGCTGACTTTAAGAGAGATGAAGGCATTGATCTTTTGAAAGACAAACAAGCCCTTCAGAGATTAACTGAAACTGCTGAAAAGGCTAAGATGGAGTTGTCCTCCTTGACTCAAGCAAACATTAGGTTAGTTTCTGTTGTTTCTATTTTATTATTACTGTCTAGATACACCTTTCAAATCTGATTGTGATCTTTATCTTTTGCCAGTTTACCTTTTATCACGGCAACTGCTGATGGTCCCAAACATATAGAAACAACTCTTACAAGAGCCAAATTTGAGGAACTTTGTTCAGATCTTCTTGACAGGTTTGCCACCTTTAGTACTTGATGTAGATATAGAATAAGGCAAGTTAGATACACTAAATAAAGCTTCTTTGAGATTCTTATGATAGAAGAGGAAAAATTTATACTGAGAAGTAACAATTTTCTTCTTGATTTGGTTATTAAAGATCTGGTATATACATTTGGTAACACATTTGCATGTTTCATTTCAGTTTTCAATGATAGTTTGATACTTAATTTCTTCTCTTATACTTGCATTGATTGTCTTATAGGTTAAGAACCCCTGTTAATAATTCATTGAAAGATGCAAAGCTCTCATTTAAGGATATAGATGAAGTAATCCTTGTTGGTGGGTCAACTCGTATCCCAGCAGTTCAGGAACTTGTGAAGAAGATGACTGGGAAGGATCCGAATGTCACTGTCAATCCTGATGAGGTTGTTGCACTTGGTGCTGCCGTGCAGGTCTGGATTAGAAAACCATTATAATTGACCATGCAAATTTGTATCATATCAACTTCTCAGCAATTACTGGTTTTTGTGCTAAGCGTAATTGTTTGAAAATAAAAAGAGGACATAATTTGTTCATTTCGTGTTGAATTTAGTTAAAGCTTGATTAACACCTCATAAATAGAAACTATAAATATATACTAATGAAAACTTTGTGACATAAAATAAAACTACCTTCTTTGATTTTTGCACTTGTGTTTTGCAGGCAGGAGTATTGTCTGGGGATGTCAGTGATATTGTGCTTCTTGATGTCACACCGCTATCCCTTGGTTTGGAGACATTGGGTGGGGTGATGACAAAGATTATTCCAAGGAACACAACATTGCCAACATCCAAATCAGAAGTCTTCTCTACAGCAGCAGATGGTCAGACAAGTGTTGAGATAAATGTTCTTCAGGGAGAAAGAGAGTTTGTGCGAGACAACAAATCGCTTGGCAGTTTCCGTCTTGATGGAATCCCTCCAGCGCCACGAGGGGTTCCACAAATTGAAGTCAAATTTGACATTGATGCCAATGGAATCCTGTCGGTCACCGCTGTGGACAAGGGCACTGGAAAGAAACAAGATATCACCATTACTGGGGCTAGTACTTTACCTAGTGACGAGGTGGGATAAGATTTTCTCTTATGTTAACTTTCTTTTATCATGCTTCGTATATTATGGAGATTCTTTTTTGATCAAGAGGAATGATCTAAATCTGTTTCCGTACTTATTTTCTAGTGTTCATTTCCAGTTGACTTGATATTCGTACTGAATTATTCGATTGCAACTATGTGAATGTATACAGGTGCAAAGAATGGTTAAGGAAGCTGAGAAGTTTGCCAAAGAGGACAAGGAGAAGAGGGATGCCATTGACACAAAGAACCAGTCTGAGTCTGTGATTTACCAGACAGAGAAGCAACTCAAGGAGCTCGGAGATAAGGTGCCAGCTGCAGTCAAGGAGAAGGTTGAAGCAAAGCTTAAGGATCTCAAAGATGCAGTTGCAAATGAATCAACTCAGGGTATGAAGGATGCAATGGCTGTTTTGAACCAGGAGGTGATGCAGCTTGGTCAGTCACTATATAACCAACCAGGTGCGGCTGGTGCTGGTTCAGCTCCTGGAGCTGAAGCTGATTCTGCAGGAACATCTTCTGAGGGAGCTGACAACGATAATGTGATCGATGCCGACTTCACAGATAGCAAGTAAGGTTGGTCCAGATACATCACCAGCTCAATGGATTTAGGTTACTAAAATGCAAAATTTTCATTCAGTCCATGAGGTACATATACGTGCATTATTAAGGTTGATTATGTTCCAGTAGATTTCCTGCATTCCCTGCAAATTATGTAATCCGGAAAGAGCAACTTTAGGAGCACTTGGGTTATCTGCCAACAGAATCTGTGGTTTGAGCAACTCATATGCACTCGAGACATTGAATTGAGGATTTATTTTCCTTTTGATAGGAAATGTTGCATACTGTTTCAAATATGATATTTAGTAATGTACTGAAATCGAGATGCTTCCGTTGAGGTTTAATTCACTTAAATGTGTGAATAGGACCAAAAAAAAAAAAGGCAAGGGAAAATTTTAGCACATTTTTGTGTGTTTATTTCTCTCACCCTCATGTTATCACTTATATTGTTCAACAAGTAGACTAGCTGCAAATTCTCAACATTCAAAGAATTTGGTTCCTCTTTAACCCGTAATGCAACTAGTGAGTCTGTTCCTGGTCAATATTGGTTTTTTCCCTTCGTTCATTTCCAAGTAACGACATGCGGGGCTTGCCTTATTCTCTAATAAATCCTCATGTACACAGATTTTGATTTTGCTTATGTAAAAAAATTAAGTCATTTGGTGTCTCAAATGTCGTGTGCCATCCGAATAGAATCTTGAGATGCTTAGCTACATGGCAAATATGGATTCACTTCACCTGTAGCACTGACGGGGGTAACTTTACTGTTACTTGCCTCGAGCTAGGCGTTCTACCGATGCGAGGTCATTAAATCACGTGTATGTAAATTCTTTTTGCAAACAAGAAAAAGTAAATTAATTTATGTATATTTAAAGGGGAAAAAATGAGGCGGTTTAACTTTTTCTCCAAAACATTGTGATTTGGAGATATATAGACTACAACAATTAGGAGACAATATAGAAAACAAAGCAGAAGCTCAAACTCCATTTATTTCAAAACATGATCATAACGGAGTAGAAGCGAAAGACATAAACATGAGATGCCCTCTGGGCACCATAGATTCATACCATCTAATGCAGATACACACGAAGCTCACATAAAGGAGTGCATTGCTATCCGTTACAATCTTGGAGTTGAAATAAGCTATGCAAGGGTGGGTGGAATCCATACGTAGCCGTGTGTTTGCACATATCCTGCTCTTGCAAGCAATTCGTCTGCTTCTTCT
The DNA here is from genome assembly GCA_037177395.1 of Alpinia galanga. NCBI lineage: Eukaryota > Viridiplantae > Streptophyta > Magnoliopsida > Zingiberales > Zingiberaceae > Alpinia > Alpinia galanga. Next base: position 11,038 of record JBAMHZ010136340.1, on the reverse strand, counting down.
GGTCCACGGCTGCCTGGTTTATATGGAATAGGGTTCAGTTCTCCGTCATCAATACTGTGCAGAAGAGGAGTAAATATCTCCCATGCCACCTACAATTTTGATACAAAACATTGAGATTCTAGGTTGATTAATATGGATTAGGAAAGAATGCACGCACTTTCAGCTCATCTCTGCGTACAAAGTGCTGCTGGTCGCCCCTTATTCTGCCAAACATGGGATTGAACAAGGCAGTTGTCAGAATATAGTTTCTTCCATGATGTCGTCAATAAAGAGAAATTGAAAGTTCAAAAGCTTGAACATATAGGACAATGAAACTTGGACCAGAAACTATAAGCTTCTTTAGCAACCAAAAGTTTAAGAATGCAAAGACAAGGCTAAAATGTCAAATGTTGACTGCATTGTCAATATAGAAGTACAGACATATAAGCAGTACATTAGTTGCTCCCATATACAAACACATTGATTCAGACAATGAAATATTGTAGAAAGGCAATGCATTCGTATTTATTTAGATGTATATCTGATTTCATTAACTGTCAATATTTGTGTTTGCCATTTCTGTTTCTAAGGCATGATTTCTGTGGTCCTTTTGTAGTTTAGGAATCATCAGCCTCCACTAAATTTTAAGGACATAAAAAATGTTTTTGCATAGTCATAAATTCATAGTTAATTATTTTTAGAAATATGTTTCCTCATTTCATCAAGTAAAACTGGACCGTGTGTATCTGTTGACTAGAGGATGAAAGTGTGTCAAAATCATCATCCAGTAGAGTAACTTTGTAAGATTGGAAGGGCGTGTATTTAGTTTCTTTCACCAATCAATTTGGAATGTGAAAACCGTTCGTTGTAAAGTAATATATGGAAAAGGCAACTATTAAAAGGTATTAGAGCATACGTGTCCAAGATTAACCGCTCGTATGCCTCTGGGATTTTGACCTCTTGATACCTTAGCCCATAGGATAAATCCAATTCACTTTGTATGGTTGACATTTCCAATCCAGGTTTCTTGAGCTGCAGTATACAAAAAAGAGAGCAAAGAAAATTGTGATAGGGAGAACATGACATCATACAAAACAACCTAGAATCTCCAAAAGCAGGAGCAAGCAAAATACTCCGAGCCTTACATAGAACATTCTGCTGAAATTACTTCACGATATGACAGCTACAAATACAATGACCTCAAGTTTCAGATGATGTTTATGCATAAAAACACGACCTAAAGATGAGGTATTAGTCTCTAATATATGGTTTTTTTTTTTGACGTGCAGAAGAATTTCAGTAGAAGGATATATATTAAAATAACAGATTTATTCTTAAATTGAATGACTCCTCAACATGAAATCAAAAGGGTAGTACCATCTATGAAATAGTTATCACAATGCAAGGTCCTACAAATGACCTTATATATGCCTAAGAATCATATTGCACTTACTGTTAGCTTCATATACATGGCCTCAGATGGTTGCAAGCGAATTACGAATTCATTTCTCCCTTGCTTTTGACCTTGCACATTAACAATGTTAGATTCAGATAAAATATACTATTGTAAGTTGAATTTGTAGAAACTAAATAAAATAGTGAAAGTTAACGAAGACAGCAATTGGGCAAGAAGCTGAGATATGGTAAAAGTATCAACTATACAACACTATTCAATGTAGAGTTCTACAGATACGGTCTAAATCTAATTGTTATGCAATAGATAACAAAAATTGAGGTGCTTGAACCAGAGACTACTCAACAGGAGCTTATAAAAAAGATCATTGAGGATAGAGGGAAACTAAAATTTAAATGGCATACATTTGAAGATGTCCCCAGGAACATCCTTGAATTGAACACGAATTTCAGCTTTCCTACTGTTCAGAGCTTTTCCTGCCTTTAATATAAAAGGGACGCCTGTATTGCATGATTATTAAATGTCAGTAACTCAGAGAGACCTATACAGAAACAAATATTCAGAAAATCTTGTTCTAATATCATTTCGTGAAACTAGACGGTTACTATGGCACAGTAAATTGTCCTGCGGCAATGGTAAGACAAACCTAACTCTAGGGTTCTACGCATCATGTGTGAACTTCAAGAGGCAACAAATCACAAGAACGAAAAATATAAAAATTGAAAGAATAGTGAAATTGACAAGGTAAGGAAAACTAACTGAACCTTCCCATCTTTCATTGTGTACACGCAAAACAACAGTAGCAAATGTAGGTGTGTTTGAGTTGTCAGGCACAGTTGGGTCATCTTTATAGCCTTTGTATTGTCCCAGGATTACTTCTTCATGCTTTATGGGTAGCACAGACTGAAGAACCTGAAATATACAAAAGTGATCAGATAGATTCACAGGGCTATGGGCCAGAGAAAACAAATGTGACATTGGTCGATGTATTTCAGACCAGAAATTAGGTTTGGTTAATGATGATAAACATTAAGAAGGTGAGAAATTAAAGATAAAAGCAAGTTTGTTCTTGCATTAAACAAAAAGTATGACCTTCACTTTCTCATCCCGAATGTGTTCAGGCTTAAGTGAAATAGGTTTCTCCATAGCAACCAAGCAAAATACCTGCAGCGATATGGTTATAATAAATTAAAGAGAACCACAAAAATTCGAAGTAAAAAGTTTCCAAAACAAAGTATATTACCTCAGCATTTTCACTTGTAACGTCGATTATTTTTTTTATATATAATTGTAAAGAAGATAGTGACTTATTTGACCACGAAAGAGACAATTTATGATGTGTTCATAGTAAAAGTAATCCACAAAAAGTCTAGTTTCAAAATTTCTTCAATAATTCATTGTCATCATCATTGGCGACAAAAATCTTTTCTACTCTTTATCAGTTTTATCACTAGTCAAAATAAATAATTATCCTCAAGCAGGATTGACATGGGTCTACAGTTTAAAAAAGATTCTGGAATAATTAATTAGTACAGTCCAGACTGATTTTGTCCTTTTATTTCACACCATGATTTATTTAAAATCAAGTTGGCCAGTGAGGGTATGAAAGATGTGAGAGTTCATGCAATTACAAAAAATATGCTGGCATGTAATGCATTAATAAAAAAGAAAAACACTTTCGTTCAATTACCTGCAGCAAATGATTTTGAATGATATCTCGAATAATTCTGCAAAATAACAAATGAGTTTAATTCTGACCATTTTACTATGAATTTAATAAAAAACTGTTGACAGTTTCCATCCTTATACTTGAGGTGTGTTGTACTAATGAATTGTATGATGCAAATAAAAAACATACCCATATTCATCAAAGTATCCTCCTCGTCCTTCAGTTCCAAAGTCTTCCCTGAATACAATCTGTAGATTCGTGAAAATATTTGAAATGACATCCATTAACAAATTGGAGGTGCATTTCGAGATTTTAAAAAGTAAATGTAGTTTACATATATATTTCACAATCACTTTGTATGTGTATTTTACATAGACAAGAACTAATCCTCTTCATGGCTGAAAGATGATATGCATGATAGAATGCATCTACATTATCTTCATGACTCGATTTGCTTATTTTTCTCAAATTAAAGCAAATATAAGAGGAAAACTTACCTGTATATTAGCAATGTTGTCGCGATTCCAAAGAGGCAAAAACAACCGATTTGCAAAACGCAGTACAAGCTGCAAATTCAAGTAAAAAATCAAAAACTCTTTTTTTAAAAAAAAAAACAAATAAAAAAGGAAATTAAATAATCCAATGTAAAATTTTTTAAAAGAAGCCTGGTTTGGTTTCCTGTCTTCCAATTTTTCTTTCAGAAAACGAAGACTGTCATTTATGATTTTTAAAGAATTACCAAGTTCTGAACCAACTCCTTTCCCAGGTAGTGATCAATTCGATACAACTGTTCTTCAGTAAATAGCTCTCCAAGTTGAGCACTTAAATCTTCTGCAGAATTAAGGTCCTTTCCAAAAGGTTTCTCCACTACTATGCGAGTCCAGCCACCAAGATCAGCTGAGAAGTATCAGTTTAAACCAGGAAAGATTAACTCACGAGACAATGAAGTATCAAGAAAAAGATAATTCAAAATATCTTCATCTAGCATGGTCAAGTATGTGCAAATCCTAGCAAATGCTATAACACAAGACTACAATAGAGTTAAACTTCATAAAGCTCCCTGAAATACAAAACCATTAATAAGACAGATAAAATAGCTATTCTGCCTGCTATACAACATATGCTACACATTTTTGGATGAAATGAAGAAAGACAGGAACTTATTTTAGGATCAGGGGGTAAAGAAGGAAGAGAAAGTTGGAAAGATCATACGGTGTGTAATAGAGTTGCTCTCTAAGGTGACAGGAAAGGAAAGGTTAATTACATAAGCACAAAAAGGAGTTTATATGTTTTCAAAGAACTGTAATAGTTAAGACCTAAAACTAAAATAGTACACAATAATGGAACTTGAATTAACTATCAACATGGAAAATGATATATTTGTAGTTTTAAAGTATTATTTTGGAAATGCAAACAACCAAGAGTGAGAACTTAATGTAGATGGAAAGCTAACCTCTTAATTTGAACTTCTTAATTGACATGAAAAATGAGAACTACCACAACTAAAAAATGAGGTACGTGTATCATTTTGGAAATTCTTAAACAACAGTGCACAATAGATATCATGCCATAAGAGAAAATTTGAAGATTTAATGGATACATTAACTACTTTTCAAGAGGACTATTATTAGGATTCCTGCTCAAAAGCAAATAAATATGACTGGAGTGTAAATACTTTTTATATTTATTTTACACTAATATATATTGTTGACTGTAAGCTGATACCTGAGAGTGACACACACTTTCACTGTACAATTAAGAGTAAAATTGTCATTTAGGGAAAATGTGTGCTCCTCCTGGTCCTAATAAATTCTCAAAACCAGAGGCATTGCTCAGAGAATTCACAGGAGCTTACATGGGTTCATGCAGTTTTGACTTATCATTCTGCAAACAGAAGGGTAAACAGATGGTGGAAGTGCCAAGTAAAATAGTCTGCGAGAGATTCCTGGATGGCTATTTTTTGATATCTCATGCTTGGAAATCGCCTTGTTTAAGAGTTGAAAGCCATCTGCACTGTCATATGAACCACTGACATATTTAATCTGCAAAGTGAAATTACCAAAGATCTTAGTTCCTGAATTTACAAGATTTCAGACAGGGAGAATATATATGATCAACTTACCAATAGCAAGAACCTTGATAGAACATCCTCTTGTTCAGCTGAAACACCTTTCTGTAGGTATCTGAACATCATTAGCAAGTCAGTAAGTGCAAATTCAAAGATTAACGGACTAGACACAAAATAATCAAAAGTTCTGTAACGCATCCCCTAACTAGTGAATTTTTCTCTGAAGTCCTTGTAAAAGAAACTTTTCACAATTCCAGGCATCAATTTGAACAAAGGATAGGATTCGAGAAGTTGTCAAGAATAATGCGAATTAAAATTTTCTCCTGTCTTAATGAACATAAAACATAGAACAAGTACTGTGATTCAAGACTGGATATAGAAAAACAACGACAAACTAATAAGTCCCAACTGTTTGGGGTCAACTGCATGGATCTTATCAGCCATTAACCTCAAAGTAAGGCCATAGCATTAGTAATGTTCATATATTTCTAAAACACTTCTAATTACATTAGATAGAACTTTCTTTGGTCACCCAATACTCCTTATCCCATCAACTCATATTCAATTACATATTCATTGTATATGTCTCCTGGCTAAATAATAGATCCAAAGTGTACAAACCTCTGTTTTATAATTCTTGCCCGCCCATCTTAATAATTCACTAGCTTATTTTATTGATGAAATCTCATTGTATAATCCAATTTTTGTTCAATGTAATATAAACTTATGGTTTCAAAAGTTTACCTCCACAATTTAAACTTTAATTTTATTTATTTATACTTCTTATCAATCAATGTAATTAAAATTTGCAATTAATGCACAACAAAGTAGCTTCTCATGCATGTGTCTAATAAGTTCATCTAGTGCTGATCCAAAAGCAAAAGGAATTAGAGCTGAGCATGAAGTAACCTACCTTCATAGTAAAAATCCTTTGTTATGATCCCAGTAGTTTTAAAATGAGAAGCTAGAATATGATAAATGTACTTTTATCATATCAACATGACTACAATTAGACATTCCTTGTTCCCTAAAATCGGGACACTAACTATCTAGGGATCTAGCATATTTCTAAGGCAATAAAAGGAATGTAAAAATCTGATTCAAGACTAGATATACAACCAAGAAATCAGAAAATAATTAAATAGCCAAATGATTCAAAAAGGTAAATAGAGTGACATTGATGGTGGCTCACATTTTGCAATGGAATGTCGTATTAGATAGGTGAAGTTATTGATCAAGTTAAGGATGAAGAAATTTAAAGAAAATGATACAATCTTACCCGCGGATGCGTGTTCTAAGATCATCATCTGAAAGCTTCGTTCTTGCATAACCAAATATGTGTACATCATTCTCCTGTAGGAATCCCTGTATATGTCCACACAATACAATACATTAGTTGATAACTTGCACCTATGATTGTACACAATTAATAAAAGCAATCAAATTAATTGTCAGAATCATATATCAAATTAAAAGGAAGATTAACAATATTACAACCAGAAAACTTAGAATTTGTTTTCCTTATACATCCCAATAAGAATTTGATGCAGTAAGCACGATATTGTCAATCCTAGTGAATTTCCTTTTGTTTGTCACACTTCAAATTCTTAACATGCAAGCGTAAATTATGCAGGAAATCCAACCAAAATTAATCTAAGTTAACTAAAACACAGAAGAAATTTGCAATCAACTCTACAAACTAAGACGTGCTTGGATTACCCTGAAACAAATAATAACTAAATGAAAAGCATGCTGAGAGATGGGGTAATCCAAGCAACAAACCTGGGAGAAAAGGTGAAAAAGTGCAGGAAATGTTTTCTTCTTTGCAAGATCTCCTGAAGCACCAAGCACAATTATGGATAGACAGCCAACCTCCCTCACAAATCCCATGTCCTTTTCTTCTGAAAATGATTCGCTCTTAGTATTGTCACTTTCCGAGGACACATGCTGCAAAAATGAATTCACCACATTGCTTCCCTTTGACATGGCTGACCAAAGTATGCCAAGCTAATTCTTTCAAATCTGCGAACTGCATAAGCATATGCAGAAGCAATCATTTGTCCGTATTTTTTAGGAATTTGGAAGCTTTTATGCTAGGGGGTAGAGAGAGAGAGAGAGAGAGTATAGAAATGATATGAAAACGGAGATCTTGAGAAAAATATTATGATTAATCTCCATCTATAAAGAATACAAAAGCAACAAACAACGAAGATGACGACAACAAACACAGATTTGACAGCATCAATTTCATAGAGGGGAAATACAAAACTGTGGAGGAAAAACCCTTTCCAAATGTAAAATGTTAGATAATAAAATCTGGAGTGTGGAGTCTGGACAGTAAGCAAATAATAGCAAGTGTGTGACAATTAGGATGTCGAATTAGGAGTAAGTCGCAGCTCAAATGCTGCGGCATTAGATCCTTGTGCTTTTCCTGGTCCTTCCACCTCTAATTCTGTACAATTCCTAATATGGCTATACTATCATAGATCCATAGTGGATTCATACTGCGATTCAACTGAATAAGCAACCACGACTCCAACATATGTGATTGGACACTGATAAAAACGATAATGGCACTATGGCAGAGCAGGAACAAAGATATATAAGATTCCTCTACAACAGAGCAATATGTCCCAAGCAGTACAAAAAACTAAAAGACAACACAAGAATCGTCAACGTAGCCAACAAAATCTCGATCAAGAACCATCGCACCAGGAACGAAAAAGGCAAAGATCCTCTCATAACGCAAAGCCCCCAACAGCTACTAAACCAAAAGGGAAACAGATCGATCGAACACAAACTCACAGAAGAAATCGCACAAGGAAAGAGAGCAAGAACAAACCTTCCGCAGTAGAGACCTCGGCGATGGCGATGGCGATGGCGATGGCAATGGTGAGGGCGAAATTGGGGAGCAGCTCTCCTCTCTTATACCTGCTACTCTAATCTTTGCGCCTCCTGTTCGCTTGGTCACTTCCCACCAGCCCTTCGCTCTCGCTCGCTCGCGTTTACCAACCGCCGAATTCAACGGGGCGCAGAACCGGAACCCATTCACGGGCAATAGAAGGTAAAAAATAAAGAGTTTTTTCTTGAGCTACCAACTCCGACGACACTGAGAAGTTCCTAATGTCGTGGCCCAATTAGAAATCCGTTTTAGCAAGGGTAGACGAGATCGTCTCTTTCTTTTTTTTTTCACATTTTGGTGGGACCGGTGGCATGTAGTGAGACTGAAAGGGCTAAACCGAAAACGGGTGGGGCCGAGAAGGTTACAAATAAATACTAAAAATAAAAAAAAAAATGTGCGCTGCAAATCAAATGGGACGGCATGGCATTATGCGTAATAATATTACAAGTCGCGGGCCCCACTCCTGCGGCGTAGATTGAGGAATCGCAGCCGTTGAAACCGAGCGATGGGTTTTGCCGCGGGCCATCCCAGTGAAGGGGAACCACGACCTGTAGATAAAACTGTTTTCAAACGTGACCGCAACGAAGGTTATTAAAAAAAAAAAAAAAAAACTTTCAGAATTTAAATAATTATCAAATAATGAAAAATATTTGACACATTATATCAAAAACCTGTAAGAAACTTAGGTTTAGCCTCCAGAACTTATTCGGACGGTTAGCATAACCATGTTAAAGTCCTAAAGGGTAAGAGGTTAATTCCTGAGTTTCACCGCTAGGCTACCGATGACTCCGTATTTCTGCGCTAGTCGCCTTGGATTCCTGATTTATCTCCCTCCACACATAGGGGGCAGTGGTGGGGGACCGCTAATATGGCGGTTCCACATGTTTTTTTTTTTTAAAACTTAGTTTTTATTAATTATCAAAATTATATAATTTTTTTAATTATCTTCTAATTTTTAATATTTAAGATAAAAATACTATTATCAAATCAACTGCCAGCCACCACCCATTGCCCACTGTCGGCCATCGGTCGCCACTGACACCGACATCATCACTAGCCAATCACTGAACGTCATTGATTATTGAACGCCATCGGCCACCAGTCACCGTTAGCACTACCATCGACCAATCGTCGAACATCGTCGGCTACCGAACATCACCAGTCGCTTGTCACCGGCTGTCGTCAATCAGCGATCATCAATTGTCGATCGCTGGCCACTATTGATCATCGATAACAACAATAATAATTTAGAGTAAATAAAATCTTACAATTAAATCAGAGGTAATATAGTAAATATATTATACTATATTATACTTTAAAACCTCCAAACAAATAAATTTTTATTGAATTACTTAGGATTAAACAAAACAAGCTAAGTAAGTTATGTTTCATTCCCTATAATTTTAGTTATGCAATTAATAAGTAATTATTATATGATCAAGATTATATGTGACTATTCCAAAAGTTATGCAATTAATAAATAATTATTATATGACCAAGATTATATGTGACTATTCCGAACTAGATGCACCCTAAATAATATGCTCATGTCTAAATTAATTTATTTTATTAAAACAAAAAAAAAATCATATCTAATAAAAATTACTTTAATAATTTTTAAACGATGAAAAGGAAATCACGACAGCTCCATGGGCTTAATAAAAATGGATTGGGCCAGTACGGCCTTCGGCAAGTTACTTGGAACCGGAATAGGCGATTACGTGTTATTTTTATTCCTTTTTTGTGGGAATTAATTTGAATAGAATATTTAAAAAATATTGAAAAATAAAATATATGGAAAGGAAATTAGTTGCATTTAGCATTAAATTTACGTTGAAAAATTGAATTGGAGGAATACTTAAATTACCAAATTAAATTAAAGGAATACTTAATTTCTTCTCCCCTTCATTGATATTTCAAGTCATTGAATAAATTTAATGTCTGCTTGTCCAAATACGTTTCGTGACTCATTATAATAAAAGTATACTTATTCTAATTTATTATAGTAGCTTTAGAATATATTCCTACCGCTACAATAGATTTGATTGAAAAGTTGTGTTAAGCAATTTTGGTCTGACCTTTTATATTATGGTAATTTTGCTCAAAACTATTCCAATTGTAACAATTTTGAAAGAAAATATTTTAATAATATTTGATTAATTTTGATCAATTTAGATTATTTTTAATTAATATAATGTTGACTATAATTATTTATTAATTTTAAATATGTGGAAATAGTTTTGGCTAAAATTGCTATAAAAATACTAAAATAAAAAATATTTTTGGGATAAAAATTATGAAGATTTTTACCTAATTAACATTATTAATTTGGCAAAAAAAACCTTAATTGTTTGCAATTAAAAAAATGTTATGAACCGTGAGTAGTATAAGATAGAATTTACTTGTTAATTTACGTGATAAGTATAAGATACTCTTTAAGTTTTCCGATCAATAACAAAATTTAAAAGAAAAGTAGAAAAAGAAAAAGGTGGTGACGTGGAGCGTTGACCCGGGCGCCAACCTCTAGGCTTTGTTTCAACTTTATTTGTTGTTTTATTACGTGGATATTTGGCTTGATTTGTGGGTCCATTTTTTTTTCCTTTGATTTATTTTTAGTTACAGGATATCTAAATCTTCCGCTCGATTAATCTAAAGTGATCAGTCCTACTTTATAATCCTTTAGAGAGATATCTTTTTAACAGTTAAATTAGAAAAGGTCAAAGTTTTAGCAAATCTCTATTAACTACCTAGATAAATTAAAAAAATATTTATAATTTTTTTAGCGAGTCAGTTTAGACTCTATAGTTACGTTATCTCTATAAAGTTTTCAATATAGAAGTTATATTTTATCCGTCAAATAAATTTCTATACAGAGGATCACCTCCCGCATATCACATGTATCATTTGAATATATTTTAGACGCCAATAAGTCGCTATAACGAAGGTTTTGTATTCTTTTATTTTACGTAATATCTTGTTGGGAAAATATTTCAATGTTTTCCTTGA
>JBAMHZ010136125.1:0-15626 GCA_037177395.1 Alpinia galanga | reverse complement strand
CTAAAAAGTCAACGAAGAGAATCTAGATGCTACATGGGTCAAACTGCTGTAAGATCAATTTTCTCATTTTTTTTCTTAACATTGTTTCGGTGGCGAAGTAGTTCCTCCCCAACAAACACCCGCAGTGGGTCTACCGGTAGCCCAACCAAAAGACGTGTTGTCTCAAGGGTCAATCATTCTGCTCCCAGAGATAAAGAAGTTATGTTTTCTTCGGATGGTGGTGAAACCCTTCATCGAAACGGGTAGTTAAATTGGGTACCGAATTTAAGTATACTAAATATTTTTACATTGACGGTCCTCTCTCTCTCTCTCTCTCTCTCTCTCTTGTCGCACCGCCTCTGGAGGCACGAACCGCCCAGTCGCTGCGGAAGACGACGCCCTTCGGTTGCTTCAGCGGTTATCTTGGTAATCTCTGGTACCCTAGTTAATCCCTGTTACTGATCGTCTTGCCATTCTTTCCTCGATTTTGATCTGCCAGATCTGCAGAAAAGCATATTTATTTCTTTAGGTTTTCGAGTTGCGGAAGATTAGGTTTTGGAACTAGTGCTTTTCGTGTCGGCTTTTGTTTGATTAGCTAGTATATTTGATCTCTTAAAGATTGCGTTTTGATGTGGGTTTTCATCGATTTTAGGCTGAACTATACCTTTACCCCAGAATTTTGCGTCATTGGTTATCGGTGCTTGTGTGAGATTCTTAGCTTTTGTATATCATCTTCTCATCTTTCTTGCTAACTTCCCGGGGATTAGAAGCCCAATGGTTTTTTTTTTTTTGGTTAAAGGAGTCTCTTGTTTTGAAATTTTGGGTTGTGCTTCTGAGATTATGGTTGTTTGTTTCCTTTTTGAGTGATTGAACGAATACCAAAAAGAAGCCATGTCTGCATCCACTGCCGGAGCGGCTGCAGCATCGCCAGTTTCTAACGATAGTACCTCTCTGAGCTTAGACACAAATAGCAAACCAAATACACGGAGGAGAACAATGGCAATCGTGGAGAAGAGATTAACCACTGATGGTCTTATCGAAGGAGTAAATGGGGTTTTGAATGGGAAGGATTTGAGCCATACAATAAATGGAGAATCTGTGATTGAGAGATCGAAAGACTATTCCAAGTTGAAGAAAGGACTGATTGCTTCATCCACAATCTCTCCACGACACAGACGTGTTGCACGGAAGCCTGAAAAGGCCAAGTGGCAGACTGTTCTGAGTGTTCTTACCAAGAATTGTTTGCTTCTTGCTTCACTTTTGTGGTTGGGACAGACTATTTGGAGATGGGCTTACAACACTAGCGATAATCCTATCTCTCCCTTTGTTGCTTTGGAGTATGAAAGCAAAATTTTAGAAGTGGAGACATCTTTAAAGAAGACTGCCAAGATGTTGCAAGTCCAGTTAGATGTAGTCGACAAGAAAATTGGGAGTGAGATTGGCATGTTGACCAAAGAACTTGTTAAGCAAATCAAAATCAAAGGAGCATTCCTTGGTGAGGAACTCAAAAAGTTGGAATCTAAAACTGATTCTTTGGACAAGTCTTTGGGTGAGTTGAAAGAATTGGGTCTCATTTCAAGAGAAGAATTTGAGAAACTCATCAATGATTTAAAGAACAGTAAAAATGTAGATGATGGAAGTAAAAACCTTGATTTGGATCAAATTAGGGCTATTGCAAGGGACATTGTTCAGAAAGAGATAGAAAAGCATGCTGCTGATGGGCTTGGAAGAGTTGATTATGCTTTGGCTTCTGGTGGGGCTAAGGTGGTTAGGCACTCAACACCCTACAGTTTCAGTAAAGGTACCAATTGGCTTTCTAGTGTTATGGGGCATAATGGAGATCATGCTAATTCACATAAGATGTTGGTTCCGAGCTTTGGAGAACCTGGACAGTGTTTTTCTTTGCTAGGAAACAGTGGATTTGTTGAGATTGGGCTAAGAACAGGGATAATTCCTGAGGCAGTCACTCTGGAGCATGTTGCAAAGGTGTGTGTGTTTTATTTTTTTATTTTTTTTTCTCTGTTTCCTTTATTTGCTCCTGCTACAATCTATTTGTCTTATGCTCATGGTGGCTTTTTTATTCCCACAACTAGTCAACATGGATGCTCCTATATCTCTCTCCAAGTTTTGTATGTCACTAGGTTCTAATTTTGTGCTATTATTAAGATCGAAATTATAAGATTGATGTAGGTGTAAATGATTGATATGCTATCCTACATATTTTAGAACTTTATGAAATTAACACACATCTGCATTCACTTATCAATGCGAATAATGTTCAATTTTTACAAAATCAAACACTTCAACCATTTCTGAGTACAATTGGCTCTCATATAGACTTAAGATTCTACATTGTCACACTACGTCAGGCTTTCCAAAGAGAGTAGGCAGCTTCCCAGTCAATTATTAAACTTGCTTGGCATTCCAAGGCTCCAAGTTCTACAGTGGATGAGACACTTAATAATTCAATCTTGCATGCTCAAGTACTAGATTGAATTATTATGAAAAATCTTCTGCCATCTGTTTGCCCAGCTTAATAAATTGAAATAACTTAAGCTAATATATGTATACCATGATTTTGTTTGAATTTTCCTTTTTTTTATGCAATATCCAAGTCTTGTTTTTGCCCTGCTGATCAGAAATATAATATCAATCCTTTTCTGTTAAATTGAAAAAGCTACAATGTCTGAAACAGTTTCTTATTGTCAACAATTCTCTTTCTCCTGCAAAATTGCTACTCAGGTTATTTGACTAGGGCTTCTTTAGGAATTTCCTATAAGGTAGGGAAATAAGAAAGGAAGAAAAGGTGGGGAGATCAAGGAATGGATGGGGAAGGAAAAAAAATTTCTTGATGCAAAGGGATGCATAACAGGGCAAGCAGATGGATAAATTTCAGTTTACATTTATAATGAGCTTCCTGTTTAAAGGAAAGAAGGTTTTTGGATATTCTCTTTTTCCTCTTTTTGGAAAATGTCGTACCTGTATTTGAATTCAAGGGAGTCATTAGGTTGGAGGATATGTTCATAAAACATGCAATTAGCATTGATAGTTATGTCAAGATTACTAGTAGCCACATATACTTGGATGACTTCTTTTATTTTTTTTCAAATGTGTTACCATTTTTTTCTTGAGTTTGACTTTTGATCTTGAGGTCATGGGTAAAGTTGCTGCGGTTTAATCTAGAGATCACATATTTGAATCATAAAAATAATGTCTTACTATGCAAGATAAAAGTATGTACAATTGATCATTTTCTGGGATCTCATATTGGCAGGAGCTTTGAGCTCGTGCATCGGACTGGTTTTTTTTTTTATCTTGACAGGAAAATGATTGGACTGCATGTTTTCATATTGATTATTCTCATACCTTGTTAAGGGTATTATTCCCAGTTGCCAGTTCATATATTCACCTTTATAATAAATTATTATTGAGCATTTATCTCTCATGTTTTCTGCAAATTATTAGGGAGAAATTTCCTGCTTTTATTAGGCAAATTCTTCCTATTACCAAAAGTTTATGAACTTGTAGTTCTACAGTAATAAAGTCGAACTGCCCAGAGCAAAATATGATTGACAATGTGTTCTGTAGCATTCTCAGATAAATTATAAAATACTTGGGTTTTTCATGGCCTCGGAAGATTGTAAATCCCATTTACTCATCATACAATTCTTTTGTTCATTTAAACTCGTTGATGTGATATTTTTCACTGAGACATATTGACACCTCTCTTTAAATGTATGATATGCAGAGTGTGGCCTACGACAGGTCGAGTGCCCCAAAAGATTGTCGAATATCTGCCTGGTTTGAATCACCTGATGATGGTCTATCCAACAACACCAAGCAGGTTGTCAACCTAACTGAGTTCTCCTATGACCTAGAGAAGAGCAATGCACAAACCTTCAACGTCGAGGCAACCAACACAGGAGTGATTAACATGGTTCGATTTGACTTCACCTCCAACCATGGGAATTCGGCTCATACATGCATCTACCGGTTGCGAGTGCACGGCTATGAGCCCAGCTCACCCACTGCTGAGAGCTTGCAGACCTAAGAGCTTTTGTATGTTCATATCTTTTGACTGTTCCGTTATATTCACCTCTTAGCTTCATCTAGAGATAGAAGTTACCCTGAACGATGTCATGCGATGGAATTGTTGCAGTGGCATTTAGAGAGGGTGAGCTTTTTTTGCCCTTTTGTCATCACCTAAAGGTCAAATGTATACGTTTCTTTCAAGTCTGGTCTCTGGTTTTGTCGACCGACTAACTGTAGCTTAGCGGAACATCTTGATGCACATTGCATGCTATCACAAATTGTTTTATTTTGCATTTTAGTTACCCACAGCTATTATTGTCCAATTCTGATAGAAGTTGAGTGACCCAAAATTCGAACCGAACATTTCTAGTGATTTGTTGTTGAGAAAGCTATTCCTTAATATCATTGCCCGCTTGCTGGTACGACATATTGTTATCTTTTGATCTGACAAAATCAAAGATATGTTCTTAGATAACTATTGAAATAAATTGTTCCAAGAGATTATAACAATTCCATGCCCATTCAATACAAAGAAAGGCCCCAACAACGTATTAAATAGGAAAAAGAGATGTGACTGAAAAAAAAATAGCTTTAAAGAACACGTTTTGAAGTATTTTGTGATGTTAAAACATGATAATTTTAGGAGTTCATTGTCTTTCCCGGTCATGCATTCTCACATAAAATTCACTGCAGTTGAAAAGTAAATCTTATAAATCAATTCTAAGATAAATAAATATTTAATACAGTTGCGGAAATTAAGAAGTCCACGAACCATTGATGCAAAATCAATCACCGTTACTAATACAGAGCGATAATTCTAACTCATCTCAGAAACAGTGTACTTGCCAATCTCCACATTATGGAGTTTGATTAACAACCATCTCCTGAATCAGCATGACAATTTCCAATTTCAGAGTGAGAATAAAAACAAAAGTATATTTAAATATGTTGATTCTCACCAACCATCTTTAGTTTTCCATCCAAAGGAACCTAAAATAATCATCCTATCATCGAAAAATTAAAAAAATAAATAGACAAATATACAACATCAATGCGAGTCATACATCATCCATATACTGCCTTTCAGTTATTTAGTGGAGTGCAAGGATGACAATGTATGGTTAGAACTGAAAATAATCAATCATTACTAATGTTGACGGATGGCTCGCCAGATAACACACTACCACCAGAAGCTGCCGATCCTGTCTGCGAAGTGCTCAGACCTCGACTTTTATGCATTTGCCGCAGTCTAAATAGGTCCTTCGGTAGTGGACGGCTCTGTTCGGTTGTGCTCTCACCATCTTCTTGCCCTGGAGAAATAGCATGCCAATAGGTATTATGAAAGAGTGGTAAAAAAAACTTAAGCAGACTCTTGTTTAAAATACCCAGAGGAATTGTTCACCAAACAAGTGTTTGCAACACCAACATAAAGTTTAGTCCAAGTTGAAGCATTGAGGATGAAAGTGAATTTACATTCAACACTTAATACTCAGCATACGGTTGTATTTGGCATGAAACACCATGTATCATTCCAAAACAATTTGCTGTAGGTGCTGGCTCATCCCCCACCCAATATTGGATGGATGACTAAAATAACCTAGATATGGCTTTTTTTTTGGACCGCATCACTGTTTGTCACAAATTGCACTATTGGTTAGTTTCGATTGTGGCAAAGATATGCCTTTAAATCAACAAGAACCTAGTTTTGAAACTGTACAAGCAGCTTTCTCAGTGCACTTCCTGCACCAGAAAAATAGCTTTGGGAAGATGTGCAATGAAGGGGAACAAAGTATACCAAAGCATATCTTTAAAAAAACACAATGTGAATCCCCGAGTGCTTAGGCCTTAAAGAACTCTGGGAAATCCCTCGCATAATTTTTAAAATTTTATTTATTTAAATTAAAAAACAATAATAAAAATGGATTTGCATTGCTAATTTTTTTTCCAGTGAATGTAAAGGATATCTGGAGAAAAAAAATCCTGTCATTTCCTTTACTCTATGTTTGCCAAAATAAACTAAGAAAAAATGCCCATGAAAAAATTTACCTAATTTCCTCCTCATAGGAAAAGCACCACCCCATATTAAACTATCAAACAAAAGGGAAAAAAAATCTAGGGGAAAGTCAAAAAGACATACTGTCAAGATATTTTCGTTTGCCTGACTGTTCATCTCTGGGAAGCTTGTGGGATGGCCCATTGTTCATCCGTGTCTTGGTGGAGCCTGAAAGGTCACTTGTGCTAGGACCTGGACCTGCCTGCATTTGCTGAAGAGAAACAGCTGGTTTTCCAATCGGTGCTGTTGGTGGACTCTGTAGTAAAATAGATAAAACAACATCTATATCTGGAACTGGTCCTGCCAATAGTTGAAGTCCCATATAAAATAGTTATAATTAGGAGATATGGAAGTTTATTTAGAGTACTACCCTGACATATGCAGTTTTATATTGAATCGAGAAATATGATTTTATATTGACATGTCACATGAAACAGGCAGCACTTCTATAACCAACAACAGGATACAAATGGCTATCCCTAAACAAAGTTTTCCATTGTCTGCTAAGAAATAAATTCTCGTAGGATAGCAGAATAAAATAAAAATATAAGGGAACTCAAGAACGGATGCAATGACATGAGGAGTCCATGGTAAGAAGGATCATCCAACACGTGAAATTAAACTTATAAATAATTGATCTGTAAGTTGCTAATTTGCAAACTTAAGCAGATATTGTATTTCATTTTGTTGATGACCAGACTGCAAGACAGACCAATAAGAATGAAGAAATGATTGATTGCAGATTGACTCAATAAGAGTCAGGATGAACTAAATCACAAACAATGAGGTTTATTTCCTTTCCTTGTTTATTTAAAATAATGGCACTTCGTTCCAGTACTCAAATGATTATTTTAATGTGAATTACTAAAACGTGAGACGTTTCTATATGCAAAATTAATTACGGTTCAGTTTAGTCTTGCTGGTTTATTTCCTTGACGTTGGTTTTTGATCAGGTGGTGCAAGAGTTATAACAAGTTCAACCGATGTTTGATTGTTTGTAGTCTCATGGATGGCTACAGATGATGTGGTAGCAGCTAAACCAACAGAAGATACATTACAACTAGATTCTTTACAATTAGATTCCAAAACAGAAAACTATGAGACAATCCTTGATGAAGAATATTCTATAAAAATAGTTGTTTGCAATGTAGAAATAGCAGGTCATGCCACCAAACTGGCAAATACAAATCCACAGGAACAGAACAGATGTTGGAAACCAGAAGAAACAGAGATGCTTTTAATTGAATTGACACAAAGATCTTCCTCAATTTGCCACCAGAGTTATTCGTTCTTAAAGGATCTTTCTTCTGTCTGACACAATGGCAAGACAAGTTGCTGCACTCTGAGAATTCCAGATAAAGGATGATTTTATTGACGTATGAATACACAAGAAACAGCAGAGCTTGGAGATCAAAAGAATAAAATTTTGGAGTAGCATAAAACAAGACAAAACCTTGCTCTGTGCTTCAATTGAGGATTGATAGAGGGTTGTCAAGCAAAATCTTGGGTTTGAGTCATGGGTAGTGATGTATGGGTTTGATAAATTATCTGATAATTAAAGTAGTGATGCAGGACCAGTTGTTTACATCTTAACTTTCCATTATTTTTTTAGTTTATTTATTCTGCTTTTTGTTTCTTGATAATTTCCTTGATCATGATATATCATGAATAATTTAGTTGCAATTCCAGAGAATCTGTGTTGATTGTATATTTTTTACAAGTTTTTTTTATCAGTTGTTGTGTTAACTAATTGATACTAAAATTTTATCCTCTTTGACAAAGTACATGATAGTTTTGTTAGGCATTTATGATGTTGATAGAGTAGTAGGCCATGCTGGTAGGGCAATGGCCTTTTGCCTTATATACTAGTTTGATTGCGGGGTGTTGCATATGCAATTTCAGCCGTAGTTTGATTGTCATAGAAGTGTTGGAGTAATCATTTTTTAATCAATAGATGAAGTGTGCACCAACAAAGTTATCTTTAGACATGGCCTATTGCCTGTCTATGAGCTTCAAATCCCTTAGAAATTCAATAAACGGCTTCTAACAAAAAACAATCAAACCGGGCATATGAGGTTTAGAATAAAGGCAAGTGATAAGAGTGAGGCAATATTTCAAATTTTAGAACTCCAGATTTGGTTGATGAGCTAGGGATGATGAATGGCAATAATGGAGATTAGGAAAAAAATGGTAAACCATTAGCTAGAGGTTAGTTCTCTATCACACATCTCCTAATATGTCACAACTTGCTTTCTCTCTTTGCTTATACATTTTTCATCTTTTTCTTTCTTTTCTCTCATAAATGTAGGTGTTGAATCTCCAATGTCTTGCATCTGCATCTCATAAATGGAGCTTCAAATTTAAACTTTCATAGTATCTCTAGTATGAGGTGGGAGTTTTTTTAGGAATGCATCCTTTTCTAAGAACAATAATAAAGTACCCAAATATAATTATTTTCTTAAATTGTTCCAAAGTGTTTTAGGCCACCAATCTGATATTGTATGACAATTAAGTAATAATCCAATCCCGTTTTGTCAAATACATGAAATAAATTGTAATTATGAGCATGGGTATGCCCAAAAACGATTGACGTATAAATAGTATATATTTCAAAACCATGTGTGATGAAAGCAGAAACAATGTTGACAGCATCTCAAGTCTATGAAAAAAGAGAGAGAAGGCTGAATTGTCGAGAAACATTTGCAAATATATATATAAGTGTTTCAGTTGGATATTAAAATACATTAAATTTTCTGCATTGACTACTTTTTCAACTTTGAACAAGAAATTGCTTCTAAAAGTAGTTGTTATATACCTATTGCAATCAATACTGTTACATGACAAACAAGGACAAGGAAGCACACATCAACCACAGAAGGAAACATGTAACAAAAAAAAATTGAGAATGTAAAGATATTCTAGTTAAATGACAAACAAAAGACTAAGGTACCTTCAACAATGGGCAAATTTGTAATGAAAGTGGCCAGCACTGGTGAGATTAGTTTAAGAATGTCACTGACTGCAGTTGTACTATTACCAACAGGAGGTAAACCAGAGGTATGTGTTGAATTGGAAGATGCAGGAACCTCAGATCCTGCAACAATCAAAATAATCAAGAAAGTTTTTTTTTTTTTTTAAATAAATGACACCCACCCAAGAATCCCCAGGTTTCTATCTTATAAATAAAGTAAATTTGATGTGCAGTTATTTGTGGATGAATTTAGGATAGGCAATTCTGAAGTTCATGATAAACAAAACCAGGAACTTAATTGTTTATTGCATGCCAAGTACAATCAGCTTCTATAAGGTCCAAGGAATAATATCAGAAAGTTTCCAGAAGTAGTCTTATCCGTAGTCCATTGAACACCCTCACAAACTTCAAGTTCCTCAGGTATGTGAGTATAAGAGGAGATAAGGAAGAACATTTTACTCTTCTTAAGAAACAAATCAAGCCATCAGCTTAAATCTAGTGTGTCACACAACTTATATCTCTCAACAGCTGCATTAGTGTTGTCCCTTCTCCAAGCTTGGCATGAATGATTTCTTCATTAAATATATCTCTATTCTATTTTGTGCAACATGATGTACATGGCCTATAACTTGCTCCAGCTTGAGAATGTTGTAATGAATAATTTAGTCACACGTCATTTAGTCATTAATTATTATATTGGGACATTATATACATACACACATGCACAAGAGCAATAGCATTTTTTCTATCATAGTTTAAAGTTTTCATGTCATCTCACCCATGTCGTGCAATATTGTACCTTCCATTTCCCACACCAAGATGTAGCAGAATGTGACACCACTGCAGAGCCTTTCTTTAGGTCAGCAATGGCTACCTAATGATGAAATTAACAGGAGAGGGAAGAAAATAAAAAGGATGGTGACCTTCAATAACAAGAAATTCACTTCCTCTTATACCAGGTCTTCCTTTCTGTTGTTGGTGCCAGTTTGACACAGACATGTGCTGACCTGTACCATGTGTTAACACAAGTTAGCACAGGTAAGTGACCACTCAGATCTAGGACCAAAACTGGTTCAAGCACTAACACTTGAGGACCCAAATTACTGTATATCTCATTCTTTCAAAGCTTAGTGTAAGTTCAAGCGAGAGTGTATAACTCACAAAGAAGAATCAATGCAGATTTGATGACTAGTGGGACTAACAGTGAGGGATTTCCAACTCAATAGAATTGCTAAATAGAGAGTTAGTGTTTGATTTAATCCTATCAAAGAGAAGACCTAGCATCCTATCCTAGCCTCATGGCTGGTTTAGCACTTCTTTGATTCCACTAGCAAATGAAGACATCCAACACCAATTTAGTTGGCACAACCCATACCATGTGACAACAGGATCACTAGGATAATCATGTTATGCTGGTGTAGAATTATGCCAAAATTTTGATCTTGAGGGGGCAGCAAGAGGTCCACAAGTTTGGAACCTAACATAAAATCCAACAAAACATAGGTTTTGACAAGTTATTAACCATGACCTCTAGATAAAAGTAGGATTTCTTGCTTCTGCTCTTTGAATTAAACGTGTTGCTAAATTGACAATTTAAAAGGATTAATGTGTTTGTACTATCACTAAGTTTTTATTAAAAGACAGAAATTCTGCTTCAACTAGAATAACTTAAGAACTAGATTTATTCACGGCCAAATCAGATTAGAAATCCTAACTTAGCTCAAATGTAATAATTAAAATAGATCTTCTCTAAAAAAATTAATTAAATAAAGCTACAATAGAAAGACATGCAGAATTACAAGGTTAAGTCTCATTCCAGGTAGAGTTTTCAATGCCTAGACTAGACAAGATGGATCTGGTGCCAACTGATTTATTATGTTGGTACGAGATGGTATAGAAGCATTGATTGAGACTAGGAACTACGGAGGAAGGAAGCCAAAATAGAAGAGTCAGAATGTCACATTTTTCCAATATGGTTAATGTCACTCAAATTTCTAAAATCATGCTCAATTACATTAAAATCATTATAAAGTAATATCATATCATGTGAAATATGTTGGTTCCATGGTGTATGAAAATTGTTATTTATGAGGTGAGATTAGACAGTTGAAGTTGTAATCAATGCACCATTCTAATATCTCTACTGATCTGACCCAAGGTGTAGCAGAAACCACTGATCCTACCTGAGGTGTAGCAGAAACCATGAAGCCCAATTCAGTTATATGGAAATGCTTGTCCAAAAATACAGTACATCAACAGCTTTTACCTAGAGTTTGTCTTGGATCGTATATAACCATTCGAGAGGTATCTGGATAAACAACCTTTGAAGACGGTGGCAGCGACTTTGAATTTGTTGTCAGTCCAGCAGAAACCTTGTCTCCACCTATGACATTCAGTGACAATGACTTCCACTTCATCCAAATGTTATGAATATAAAGCATCCAAAGGCAAATTATAAGTGTTTAGAGTAAAAAAAAAATGCATACCAATGATATTAACACAATTTAGTAAAGTTGACTTGTCAACTCTCTTGTTGATGTTTTTCATGAGCCACTGAAAATATCATAAGAATTTCAATGAAATATCATCCTCATTTTTTTTAAAAAAAAGGACAAATAAAGGAAAACATTAATTGAAGAGGAAATAATTTCAGAGGAAACAGAAAACAAACATATACTTATCTTCTTCCCACATTCTTTCAAACAAGAAAAAAATCTCATAAATTAATATAGAAATCAGACCATCATGCATCTTAATCCCATTTAGCTTCCATGTATTCTGTCACTATTCCCCACTCACAAAAAATGGGGAAAAAAAAGATAATAATTTTATCAAAGAAATTACAAAATTCGCAGTGATTGTTCTAACTCAAGGATAAAATAAGCAATAAGATTAAAAAACTCCATCGAAAACCTAACCAAGGTATAGGATCCTTAGATATTGCTCTTACAAGTGCCATATACACTAATCGTTATGGATGAATATCCCTTTTGGTTTAAGCATCAAGTTGTAGTCTTTTGTCATACAGGTAGGCTCCTAATCTCACCAAAAATATTGACAGTTTGCATATTGGTCATCTTGATTTCCATTCAAAGTTTTGTACATCTGTAAAACAAAATCCAAGACCCGCAGATTGATACCAATAGAGATGATGTTCAGTCCAACGATGCTTGAACCAATTTGTCAGACCTGAGGGATAATCATTCTCAGACCAATTTGTTGGACCTGAATTACCACATAACCTTGCTTCATCTAAAAATGAGCATCACTTTTCATCATTTCAATATGTATTTGTTGGATGTCAAATAAATCATAATTAGGGACAGATTTGTTGCACAAAATCACATTCAACTCCTACTTCAACCAATGCTCTTGAACTTGCAGTAGGGATTACCAACCCTTGACGCTTGTATTATGGCATGTTAAATGTGAAAGGGGACAATTAACATGCATCTAGACATGTAACCTCATTGTGAAATTGGTTGGACACCCAGACTTAACCCTTCTATAGTACCTCACGTTCATTAGGCATGAGTAGAGGACTTCAACAGGCACAATTCTGGTGTCCTTTTGTATCTCTCTACATATTCCCCTATTCCTTGAGCGTCTGTGACTTGAACAGGCATAATTTTGGTTTCCTTTTGTATCTTTCTACAGATTCAAGGATTCAAGCATCTTTTCTTTAATGAGTAGAGCCAGACAAAACCCTCGATACTACAATCGAAGGAAAATCAGCAAAAATCATTTACCTCTTGTCTTGATAGATGATCAAGATCTTTCGATGAGCAGGGCCATAGATCCATAAAACTATAACGTGAAATGACATCATACAGAGAGCTCTCTAGTGTTGGTGAACCTTCTTCAACCATTCGTGATAAGGCTTCCTTCCTTCTTTGTTCAACCTGTATTCATGGAGTTCAAACCTTCATTCTACCTAAAAAAGACAAAATCTAATACAACACATAAAAAGTAGATATAACATCAAGCAGATTGCTTTGTTAGTGTAAACTGATTTATGTAGAAGCTGCAGATGCTCAGATGGATCAAGGGAAAAAAGAACCCAGGTAACAACAACCAAATAAAAAGTATTTCTGAAGCCCTGGAAACATCAACACCTTATAGAATCTATGGATCAGCTCATACCTTCAACATGCTCGCCAAATCTCCATATGTCTGCTCAAACTTGGAAAATCCTTTCCAGACCTGAATATCAGTGTACATGAGAGATACAATATAGCACAGGCATAATTAATTTAACACAAACTATATTAAATGAATCATGGAGAAGACAACCAATGAAACAAAGGCAACTAAAGGTCAGTAGATAGGAAATATATCAGACAAGTCTCATGAACAGTGACCTTATTTAGGAATTATCTTATTGGTCAGTGTTTATGATGTTCTACAACTAAAAAATAATTTAGTGAAATATATATTATTCAACTTCATTTCATCTATTGTGCTATAAATAGTGTACCGTTTACTACAGAGAGTTATCTTAGAGTTTGCTAATAACTACAAGTTTTCTCCACTTTTTCAAGTATTGAGATCAGACTTGGCTGCGTCTGGACTAAAAAACCATAGTCTAGCAACTTAGCCACCACGATTTGGATCATTGTTTTGGTGGAATCACTCGGACATGTTGGAAACTAGGAAATTGGGATCTTTCCTTTTATGCTTCAGAATTTTCTTTCATTTACAGATACTAGGAAAGCTCAAGTATAAGAGTTACAAATAGTATATAAAAAAAGCTCAACGTGTCTGAATGATAACCAAATAGAAGTCTCTTTTCCAAACCAATCAAGGAATAAAAATTACAGTTTCATTTATGCCATGGTACTGGTGCAATGAGTTAGTAGACCAGCATGAGAAGACTTATCCAAACCTAAGATGAGTATGGAATAATTCTGCCAAATAAGTTGTTGAGTTTGTGTCCAAGTTGACCAGGATCAGTCTCAATAAATAAAAAATAGATAATTCCTTTATTTGTAGGTTGATCTGATGCTTCTCGACTCCATTTTGGTTAGTGCCCCACACAAGGTTGTAAACATTATGATTCAATCTCAGTATCTTACTACATTATGGTCATAATTGACTTTGGAGCATCCAAATCTCAAGTATCATTTAAATTTTGTTGGTATCTTAGTAAGCTCTGATCCAAATTTCTACTGCCTCATTGTTCTGAAGTAAGATCAGACAATAGAACACACTTATATTCATGTTGACATCTTACAGTTTGGCATTCACTAAAATTGCTCATCTTTTCAATGCCACATCATATTAAGAAAACATAACTATATGGTGAAAGTTTTAACTTACTAAGTAGAAGAGTTCGTCTAAGTAGAATAATCTTTCTTGGTCTGTGTCATTGCAGCCCATCTTACAAAAAATACTACTTGCTAAATAAAAAAGCAACACCTGCATAGCTTATGTTGCATTATTCATATATTTATTAAACCAATAATTTCAATTGTAAAAATTTGTGGGATCTTAGGATCCAATGATCTGGTCCTATAATCAGATCTATGAGTCCCTCCCTGTTCCACTCAATGTTACATGGGTGATTGTTTCTCACTTTTGTTCTTCAATTGAAGACTCACCACAAAGGTGTATCATTTCCTTTCCTTAGCACTTGGGATAAGCATAAGCACTAACATAAGGAATAAGTCCGTGTAGACCACCAAAGGAGGGTGATATTTCCCAACCCAATTGCAATTCACATTTAAAAGTTGTCTGAATAAACTTCTGTGTGAGCTTGTATCTCCTGCACTGACGTGCTGTTTCTTGTGCTATGGTGCTTTAGGATATCCAACATAGTTGTGGATTTAAGTGACTGACCCAGCTATTTCTAAAGTTTTTAAATGTGATCAATGAACATATCAAGTATCAGAGTGTATAACTTGATAAATGCCTCCATGACATCTACTGCCCCCCAAGACTAGTCTCATTCTCAACAAATAACTACACATTTAGACCACATGTTCATTGCTTTAATGATGAATTTGACCATTTTGACAATTTCTTATTGTTCATCCCTCTACCTGCTTCCTCGCACATAAGGCTTTACTGTTCAACTTCAATGATACATTTGGCTTCAGATCTGAAATGTCAATATCCACACAAAGCACAGGCAAAAGGCTAATAAATGCAAGTGACACGTAGACTTGAGCATCCAAAAAATGGATCAGGGATCATGAACAACACTTCCAATCTCCATTGTCACCTGTTCATCACATAATACTCTATTAAACCCTTCTACAAGATGCAAGTGAAACATCTACTTCAAAACCCAAGAAATGGATGGAGAATCAAAAACAATACTTGGCATTGTCACAACACTTACAATGCTAAGTAGGATGTAGATCATACAACACATAAAAGCACAGATCAAAAGACCAAAAGTAAAAAAGCAGGGATGGGGGAGGCTCACTGCATATCAACTTAGCAAGAAAATCATTGTGCCCAAGGTTTAAAATTTTGACCCATATCGAGGTTTCGGTCTGCGATTGGAACGATACGGTTTCGATATGGTATCGTACCATATCGATAAATTTCGATAATTTTTAAATATAAAATACATAAATTAAAAAT